>JAJGOT010000006.1:3032500-3337500 GCA_022457155.1 Cladopsammia gracilis
TAACACATCTACATCATCGCCGCCTAATGAAGACTAGCCGAGTATAAAAGCAGCTCAGTCGAAACGTCGCGATCTACATCGTGAGACAAGCGTCTGATTAGACTTTCTT
Organism: Cladopsammia gracilis; assembly: GCA_022457155.1. NCBI lineage: Eukaryota > Metazoa > Cnidaria > Anthozoa > Scleractinia > Dendrophylliidae > Cladopsammia > Cladopsammia gracilis. The sequence goes on from JAJGOT010000006.1 coordinate 3,032,610, forward strand.
ATTAGACAGTACGAGTAGTATGATCATCATCCTTTAACGATACTAATTGTTGTTGTGCAAACATATAAATTACCTTAGCTGCTGCACAAAGTTGCAACTACACCCGTTACGGACTCAGTGAACTCATTTTGAAATCACCCGCACTGGAAAAAAAAAACTACTAGAGTACAGAGGGATATATATTTAAAAACAATTCAAAACTAACTGCAAGTCTACTGCAGCACCAATTTTACTATATCGTGCACCGAATCAACGAAAGGACACCAGATTGTTTCAGTGGAATCAATATTTGTGCAGAAGCACTTATTTGTATTTGATTGCGATAATAAACTTACACTCGGAAGAGTTTTCTTTAGTTCGAACTGAGTTAGGGTGGAAGTTTCTTGACATAGGTGAATTAATGTCTGACAGTTTTGTTTCTACAGGGACTGACAAACATACAAAAAGACCACCAAGGATCTAGCCGGAAAGGCAGCAGCCGCTCGTAAACTCTTCAAATTTTCTGCCACTTAGATATTCAAGTAAAGAATCCGGAGAGATGAGATTGTGTTAGGTTCAGTTGCAATATCCGGCTTCAAAGGTCCTAAAACGATAAGGAAAAATAACAAACTTCGAACAACAACAAAAAACGAAAACCATTGAAACCATTTGCTTGAATTCAGCGTTGCTGGGTACCCGTCCACGTAGAGTATTACTTTTATTGTGGGTTTCACTATTGAAGAATAAGATACTTTAGTCGCCTTTAACCGAATGTTGTTGAAACCTTGATTCGTTAGGTAAGATGTACCATACAACTGATCAGGCGTTGCTTGGCAATAAAGCCGAGAGTTTACTGTGATAAAATAATACAGCCACAGCGGTCATCTTTTAAATAAAATTTCGTACAAGCTTAACATTCTAGCCAATAATGAATTGTGCATCGAGCTATTTTGGGAGTATTTAAGATATTAATCGATCTTTTTAGGACAATTGTAAAACCACTCTTAAGACTTCGAGGCACTTACTTAGGGGATATTGAGTGCATAAAGCCAGAAGCCTGAAGAAAGGTAAAGCGATATAACATTAAAACGCTCGCTCTAGACAAAACATTGGTAGCTAATTATATTACTGTAACTCCTACTCAAGTCAATCCATCAATTACCAATAGATTACTAAACAAGTTAAGATGTTTATTATCATTTTTAAGGTACAAAACATTTAAAACTGATTGGTAAGGATAACATTTTCACAACTATCCCTTAATAAGCAGGTGAAACACCTAAACAAAATCATAGAACTTCACATTAATACTTTTTGATGGGCCACTTGTGCCAATTCTTGTGTTGATCATTCATTGACGTTTTCGTGACTTTTCCTTGACATAAGAGACGTTAGTCTTAGAATATAGCTTGAGATAAAGCTTTTGAAATCCGTTTCCATAACGATTCTATATTAGAATATACCTTCTTTAGAAAAGTTGACCCACACGACGCCTGCGGTTTGTGAGATTGGTTAATTTCAATGGGGATTGATGTGATAAAATTCAATGGTAAATATATCGGTTACATTTTTGACGAGAGCTGCAAGCCGGGGCCCCAAACTCCTACGGTTTGTTAGATTTGGTTCTGTGACCGTCAAGGTGTATTGAAAGCCGATCCCACACAACTCCTACGGATTGAATAATAAAATTGCTCTGGAAGCTTCTAGGTTTGGCGTCCGGTTGTTTGTACAGAAATATGAAATTCCATGAGTCCTTATAAATCCTTTTGAATTCTCTAAATTCCGGGAATTTTCAGTTCTGGAGAGCAAGCTTTACGGTTCTCAATTCTTGCACATGCTTTGAAGAACAGTGCCTATATATATGCTTTTGTTCCGCTTTTGAAATACACAAGAAGACCGCAAAACAGTGGAAAACAAAACAATTACCATGGATGCTTCGGCCTGGGGCGAGTAATCATACACGTGCCCGCTTTCTGATTGGCTCACGACCAGCTAGCGTTGGCCGATGCAAAACAACAATTTATTGAATATTTGACACTGCATATTTACTGTAGACACGAAATTAACCACCACAAATCGAGCTGTCACTGTTTTGAGAAAGCTTAATAGAATCTAGGCAAGGGTTTTGGCTGCTGATGATAAGGTAAGTGTGCAAGAAAACCGGAAGGAACGCTAATAATAGGCACTGAAAGCATGACAATTTGTTTTCTAAACAAATATATCCCCTCAAGGGCATGTACAAATAACAAGTCACCCTTGAACATGTTCTATTATTTAGCTTATCACATATTTTGTTTTGCAATTAGTTCGATGCCGGATTAGGGATTTTTACGAGTAGGTGAATGCATCTTTTTGGCATATTTTAATCGCAATGAAAATAGACGAAAATTTCTAGGATTGGATACTGAGATTAAGGCGGCTTTCAGAAACTATGCTCAATTTATCAGTGCTGGACTCACAAATCTAGAAATTAGTCTCACGGCAAAAGGATTTGTGTGCCGAACTTTGTCCATAAAGTTCAAACAACTTTCTGTATGTTATATCAAACAACTTTCTGTATGTTATATAACCAACTCCAGGTTTCTATGTTGTTTTATTTCATTTTTTATGTTGGTTCGGATAAGAGTGAGTTTGCAAATACTAACCAAATCTCTTAAATTAATAGCGTGTGAGTGACCGGCTATTCCTTCGTTAAGATTTACCGCAACTTCTATAGTGCCTAATGCATGCACTCAGACATCATAATTCCACCATTATACCCATCGGTTATCGAATTGTTAAAGAAGGATACACGAACATTAATATTGGTTCTTTCTCATTTTTGTCATTTCACTTATCGAGCTTACGAAAATGAAGAAAATAAAGAAAAATGGTAAATGATTTACCATCTTTCTTTATTTATCACCTTACATGACGCTTTCGACATTGACGATCCTTAAGCAGTGCGCATGCAGGACGCTTATCCGTACATGAACCTAGCATACGGGCCTACGACCTCGGACAATAATGTTGCTGGGAACACAATCATACAAAAACGTATCCCCTCCACCCCTTCACAAAGTTGAAAACCGTTCGTGTTTTGAGTTCCGGTTGAAGATCGCCGGATGTTTGCAACTTTGAACAGGGGAACGAGGGTACAGGATTATAAATCGTCAATTGTTACAACGATTAACGGCTGAGAATGCAGCTCGCTACGAGTCTCTCGTGGCTTAGTGGTTAGAGAATCTGGAAGGTCATAGGTTCCGCGATCAATCTTCTTTTCCTTTATCCTAAACATGAACATTACGTCTTTTTCGAGGTTTTATTTTTCTTTAAGCATACCAAGTTGGTGCTTAGTTAATAAATATTAAGAAAGACAGTTATTGGAATGATTACTCGCCGATTAGTCGAATACAGATAATCTTTTCTTACATTCCAAAGCAATGAACACTTACTGAAAAATGTGATGTGTTCACAGAAACACACAGGTTTAAATTAAATTGAGCAATTTTGTTTCTTTTTTGTTAGTTATTTTGTGGTTAATGTCAGTCGATAAAAGAAAAAAGTTTTTTTAACCATTATGCAGCCTGCTTCAAGCGTCATTGCTAGGAGATGATTCAGAAGGCTGTCTGCTTCTTTGGCGAATGATCTCGTCCAAAGGAGTGTGTGGTTAAATAACAACCTATATCACCGAAGAAATGTTCTTCTCATTGGTGTTAATTTTTAGTGAGTGGCCACACTTTAGGATTTCATCCACGCACAGCCTCAAAAGTTAGAACCACCTTGTACAGCATAATAAACAGTACCACAGGAAAGTACTACTCAGTAGCTTTCATTTGAATGGTCACACTTCAGGATTTCATCCACAGACTCAAAAGTTAGAACCACCTTGTACAGCATAATAAACAGCACCACAGGAAAGTACTGCTCAGAAGCTTTCGTTTGAATGGTCATACTTCAGCATTTCATCCACAGACTCAAAAGTTAGAACCACCTTGTACAGCATAATATACAGTACCACAGGAAAGTACTGCTCAGTAGCTTTCATTTGAATGGTCATACTTAAGAGTTTCATCCACAGACTCAAAAGTAAGAACCATCTTGTACAGCATAATAAACAGTACCACAGGAAAGTACTACTCAGTAGCTTTCATTTGAATGGTGACACTTTAGAATTTCATCTACAGACTCAAAAGTAAGAACCACCTTGAACAGCATAATACACAGCACCACAGGAAAGTACTGCTCAGTAGCTTTCATTTGAATGGTCACACTTTAGGATTTCATCCACACTGGACTCAAAAATGAAAACTACCCTGTATAGCATAATAAACAGCATCACGTGAACATCACATTTTCCGAGACCGACTATCGCTGAATATAAACATAATCTCTAAAGCAGACAAAAACAACAACCACAGCAACAAAACAACGTGCGCCACAACGAGACAACGAATTACTTAAACTTATAGAGCAGTTTTCAATTGAGTGTCGTAAAACCAAAACCAAAGTAATTACTCTGACCAATCACAGCAGTCGTAAACAATCCAATGAACCAATCAGAACTCGAAGCAATTACATGTCGGCGGCGCCAAGCGCGGGAAAACGCGTGCGAGCAAGTCACGATTGGTTTTGGTTTTACTTCTGATTGGTCGAGAAAGTGGCGCGAGATTTTTTAGCCAATCACAAAGCGTAGCAATGCAAAACCAAAGCAATTGTGTAATTACTTTCGACACTCAATTGAAAACTGCTCTATTGATCACAAATTATTGACCAGGGGAATTTTCTTTCAAGCATAAAATGTTATTTTTATCCTGATCAGTTTTAACTGTCTAGTACTTTAAAAAGAATCAATATTTTATTCATTAATATATTAACTTTGCCTGTTTATCGATGGACTGATTTGAGTGCGATTTACTGTAATATTACTATCAATGGCTAACATTTTTTTGTCTCTCTTTTAATTTAGTTTTAACGTTATATAGGCTTTATTTTTCTTCAACCTTTTGACGGTTTTCCTGAAACGCGCTCAATATCCTCGTGCATCGAATTCTTATCAGTGGTTTTACTATAAATGTCCTAAAAAATATTAAAGCCTGTTTTTCACTTCAGCGACATACTAGAAGCATGAACATTAGCAAAAGCGGAAGCATACGAATATTTGCTTCAGGTGAAAACGAACATTGACCAGGACAGACCTAGTCTCTGAATCAAACAAAAACAACAACCATAATAAGGAAAAAACTTGCACCACAATCAGAGACAACGAAGTACTTAAAACTTGTATTGATCATTTTATTGACCAGAAGAATTTCAGTTCTTTTCAAGCATAGAATGCTATTTTTATCCCGGTCAGTTTTACTGACTTGTCTAGTAGTTTAAAAAGAATTAATATCTTATTAATTAATATCTTAACTTTTACATTCATATCTTAACTTTCATTGCTTGTTTATCGGTGGACTGAGTGCCCATTTTTTACCATTTTACCATTTTTTTGTCTTTTTTTGATTTCGTTTTAACCTAATATAGGCTTTATTTTTCTTCAACCTTTTGGCTTTCCTGAAACGCGCTCAATATCCTACAGGTAAGTGATTCAAATTCTTATCAGTGGTTTTATACAAATGTCCAAAAAAATATTAAAGCCTGGTTTTCACTTCAGCGACATACTAGAAGCATGAGCATCAGCAAAAGCGGAAGCATACGAATTTGCTTTAAGTGAAAACGAACATTGACATTATGGCTCCGTCAATTCCAAGCCCGCTCATTCCCCCCCCCCCCCCCCCCCCGGGTAATTTGTTGCTTGTGGGTATTTTATCACTTTTTCTTCCCAAGGGTGGGGCATTTGCTAAAACAGTTCCGCCCGGGGATGGGGCATTGTCAAAAAATGTTATCTTTCGGAATTTAAAAGTCGTACATGCTTCGTTGTTTGTTTTAAATTTCTTGATTGCCCCCAATATAGAAATATAAAAACTGAGTTAATAAACGTCGTTTGCGTCCCGCACTTTTCAAGTGAACCGGAGTAACAGACCGAACGCAGTCATATTCCATTTCGGGCTAACATTTTTAAAATAAGTTTCACACCGCTCAAAACAGGCCGGCTAGTACCTTACTTTTCAAGTGCCACAGAAGATAATATCAAGGCAAATTTTTTCATGATGTTGACGTCTTATTTGATAACATTCGTGGCTGTGGTGTCTTTCCATAAAGATATATCGCAACGGCGATCGACTTAACTTGAAAAGCGTTTCAATCAACGGCGACCTTAAATGGATTGAACGTAAGCATAATTTTAATCAAAATTAACAAAATTAATTAACAGCGAGAATCGACAGGAAATTATTGGAGTCAAAAGTTGTGCGGAAACATAACACTGAATTTTTTAGAAGGAATGAGGGAACGGATATAACTAATACTGAGGTAAAACGAAATAATTCCGAGCATGAACAAAGATCCATTTATTTGTTATTGTGTCCATCATTAATAATCATTAAAATAAAATTGTGATCTCGTCCCATGGGTCGGGCATTTGCACTCTTGCAGAAAGACCGTCTGTGGGAATTTGTACGTATCCGTCTGAGCTGACCCCACCGTGAGGCATTTGCAACGTTATTAAAAAAAAGACGAATACCTGACAAATCAGCCCGTGGGAAATATGAGCGGGCTTGGAATAGCCCAATTTCGATATACTAAAATTCAACTTCAAACAAAAGACATCGCTAAGAGGCTTAGTGGAATAAACCATATAAATCCCTACTATCATTCTCCCAAGCCTTGTTGTGATATCTTTTGTTTCAAGTTGAATTTTAATATATCAAAATTGGGCTATTGACCGGAGCCATAAGCATAAGATTGGTCCTTTAATGCTCATGCCTGCGCTGATGTTTATGCAGGCCTAGGGCCAAAGGTCGGGACCGTTTTCACTAGACATAAGCGCTGTTATCAGTTTCGCTTAAAACCAGTAAAAACCAGGCTTAATATCTAGTAAATACTCTCAAAATAACTTATTTTCTAGAATATCAAGCTTGAGTATAAGAAGCTTCACTTAAAAGGTAACCGCCAATCCAATGAAGAGTAAAAAAATTCATGGTTTTTAGCAAAAAAAAAAAAAAGGAAGCACGAAAGCTTAAAAGCTCTTTGGCATATTTTGTTTCTTTAGTTGTTTTTTTTATTCAGTTAAGAGAAAACCAATTATGGAATAAAAAGGAGTGTACGTTCTAAACAAGTCTGCATGTAGGACTAAAAATTAGGTCCAATATGTAAAAACTCATTCATTATTTTGTACAAAATTAGCTGATATCAATTTATATCATTTTAATTGCTCACTAAGGTGTCTTACGGTAAGGTATCAATGAGGTAAAGTTAAACAAATACTAAGATATCCACAATTATAAATACATGAAAAACTTTATAACAAATAGATCACACGTTCCGTGTTTCGCACAGTGGCTCACACTGATGAATTTTTGAGTGCGTCATCGATGTTCTAATAGCTTAAGTGGCGCACTAAACCTCCAAGTAAGAATAACACAACATCATATGATTTTTCAGCAAACTTGTCTTACCGAGGTAAAAGCCTGATCTTGCCGCAAACAGGTGAAGCGTACGACAGTCTGCTCGTCCGGTTCTGAACAACCATGAAAGAAACAAGGTATTCACACTCTGGCTGTATGTTTTGTTGGTTCTCATTCCAGACATACCGAAATGATTGTGCTGGATAAGCAGGTTTAACTTGTATTTTAATTCATAATAAGTAACTACATTGTATGTGTTTACTGACAATGAGGTATACATAGATGAGCATACTGGTCAATACGAATTTAGGTTTTGGTCAACAGGAATTTAACATTGGCCAATACTCGGAATTTAGGATCGAATTGGTCAATAGGAATTATTTAACCAAAACAACAAACAACGCCATTTGCTTTGTCTTCTCATTGTAATGTAATAAAATAGAAGATTTTGTTTAGCTTATATATAAAAGAAATTCAACTATGTTTCTGGTAGTCTCTTTTATCTAGATAAGGTTGTACCTTCAGTTGTACTTTGTGTAACCAGCTATTGCGCAGTACCGTTAATTAACAACTATTCACCGAAGTGGAGGTGGGTAGTGGTGGATATTTACCGAGATGCGAATTGTTTTAGTATATACTGAAACAGCGAGATAATATAACGAAAATGATGCTTTTTAACTCATTTATTCCTGTCAACGATTACAATTTTCGCGCACAAATTGCTGGGAGGTGAATAGCACTTGCTATTCCGAGTTTCAGTAGCCAATCAGAGCGCGCCAACAATGCTATCCACTGTTTCAGACGCAGCCGTTATTTGTATCGTCACGCAAAGCTCCTCCTACAGAGATGAGATGTCTAGCAAAACCAGAAGATCTGAGTGATGTCTGCCGCTTTTGAAACAAATGGAAAGGAACGGCGGTCCAGGATTGAGCAGCCGCTAGAAGGGAGGAATAACGGCTGCGTAGGAGACAACGTTAATTGTGTTTTTTTTTAGCAGTTTTCAATTGAGTGTGGTAAAAGCAAAACCAAAGTAATTACTCTGACCAATCACAGCAGTCGTAAACAATCCAATGAACCAATCAAAGCTCGAAGCAGTTACATGTTGGCGGCGCCAAGGGCGGGAAAACGCGTGCGAGCAAGTCACGATTGGTTTTGGTTTTACTTCTGATTGGTCGAGAAAGTGGCGCGTGATTTTTTAGCCAATCACAAAGCGTAGCAATGCAAAACCAAAGCAATTGTGTAATTACTTTTCACACTCAATTGAAAACTGCTCTTATCACCTCAAATTTGTACATTCGTCTTTGATCTCTTTAAAGGGACACTGTCAGAGGCTTGTATGCTCTTCGACGCGGTTTAAATTTACCGATTTAATTAAACTTGAAAAAGTTAGTCGTATCTTTTCACAAGTCATCATTTTCTTTATTTAAAAAACACGGTAAATACATCAGGTACTAACAATTTAATATAATATAATTTATATCAGGCATTAACAATTTAATATAAACTACTAATAGGTTCGATTGGATTAATTTAGTCTAATTATGTTCTTTCAAACACAGATTTATGCAAAGTTTCATTTTTGTGACCGTCATGTGCTCGTTAAGTCACGCTTTGCACTCTGGGAATACCTTCACGCGTGGTGTTCTCAGATCAATAATCACAGACCACTGCGAAGCTGTATCACTGCGGGCTCAGCTGAAGTGCTTCACGCGACAGTACCGCACGTTCGACGGTTCTTGCAACAACTTGTGCAACGTAACATGGGGAAGTGCCAATCGACCGTTCACGCGTCTGCTACCACCGGCCTATCAAGACGGCAAACAGGCGCCACGGAGCTTAGGAATCAGCAAACAGCCGCTTCCGAACGCGCGTAATGTCAGCAAGATCGTGTTTGTGAGCTCCACGGCTAACGAAGGCAACACAACGCCGAACTTCACTCACGTGACCATGACGTGGGGGCAATTTTTGGATCACGACATTGTTTTAACCCAGAATAACGATACTGTGGAGTGCGGGAATAACAGCTTGCCTTGCCTTGGACCTGATGTTGGATGTATCAGTATTGATATACTACCGGGAAATGAATTGAGAACTAATCGAACTGCAGTGTGTATGCCACTTCGGAGGTCGGCGATTAAAAATGGAGAGCAGGTTAGTTTGACCTAGTTTGACATAAAAAAAACGAAACGAAATTTATTTACCCACGTAACACCTAAAAGCTCAGGAGCTCGTTACAACGTGAACGTGCGTTCCAGATCGGATTGGAATTTAGAATGTTGGTTTTTGAGGAGAGGGGAAAACCGGAGTACCCGGAGAAAAACCTCTCGGAACAAGGAGAGAACCAACAACAAACTCAACCCACATATGACGGCGGGTCCGAGGATCGAACCCGGGCCACATTGGTGGGGGCGAGTGCTCTCACCACTACACCACCCCTGCTCCCCATTACAACATTTTATATTAATTTCCAGCACTTATACCGTTATGAACCAATACTACTACTCATTTTCAGTTGATTTTACAATAATGGTATCAAACGAATGCGCAGTCATTGGTGAACAAGTTATGGTCATTGCAATAACGTAACAGATTACCATGATTGTAACAGTATACAGGGGCGGATCTATGGGGAGGTTGCAGGGGGTGCGAACCCCCCCCCCCCCCCCCCTGAGATGACCTGCGGTTTTCTAATACAACTGGTATTCTGCCAAAAAAACTATGTGAAAAAAAAAAACATTCCTTAGTGGTGCACCCCCTCCTAAAATAATCCTGGATCCGCCCCTGGTATAATCTATTAAATACACCCTTAATTTTATCTTTAAGTTCTTACTGATTAACTACAAAAGGTGCTCAATGACCCCCATTTTTTGTTATCGAATTGTAGCATGTTAAGATACGTTTTGCAAAGTTTAAAAACGTTTGTGCGATAGGGGTTCAGAACCACCTTAATTTTTCGAAAATCACCTTAATTTCGAGGAGAAAAAAAAATGGAAAACCAAAGAACCACAGGAAAGTAGAGCTCAATTTCTCTTATTTGTACGGCAAGAGCTGACATTTGTATTCAGACAACTACAAAAATAGATTGAAACAAATTTTATGATTCGATTGTCAACTCTAAACGGAAGCGATTCTAAAAACACTGACAACTATAACAATTGAGCCTACGGGCTCATCGTAACGAGAACACAGTGAGCCTTCAAAGCTGTCAGAAATCCTTTTATGGCTGTTGATAGACTTTATTTTAGCCTAAATTTATTTGATGTTTTATCCACCTACAATCAAAATGTGAAGATCAGCTGTATATTTAGCTTTTATATTTTGAAAAACGACTTTATTTTCGGCTAAAATTGCAGATACACCATTTTTCATCCAAAGTCCGCCGGTCAAAGTATAAGTTGGGATATAAAAAGGTTAGAAAAGAGAGTTTTACCAACGACTAGTACTCGGAAATTTAAAGCTTTTCATCTCTTATTCTGGCCCGTTTAAAGCATACGAGAATCAAATTTACCACCTCGGTGTTCGTGAATAACAAGAAGCTGTTCACAGCTTGAACTCCTGGCGTCTTTAACCCATTGCAGAATTCATTCCCGGGTGTTTTAAGTGTTTATACGGAGAAAAGAAAAGAAAAGAATGACTTATTTAGCGCACATATCACATGTCTCATGGAGTTACATACAGTTATGAGAATGGGATGAAAAAAAAAAAATTATAAAACGTAAGACTACACTACGTTCACTACATTCAGTAGCCAACACTCGATCGCTAAACAAATGGCAAGTTATATAAAACACAAAATTTTCTAACCTACATGGCAGGCGTAAACGGGGAGGGGTTAGGGGGCACGTAAAAGGAGAAGAGAGAAGATAAGGAACGCCTGCTATAAGAACCGGGCTATTCGCCTTGTGCCCACCGATTTCCTGGTAATCAAATTATGTCAACTGTCAATGCATTCACCAATCAGAAACTGGCACGCGCTATTACGCGGGAATTTGCTATGTTTACCGCCCAGCGCGAATTAGCCAATCGAAATTTTGCGGCCGCTTCGGTGAATAGTTGTTAAATATTTTCTAGCAAACTTTAAGATAGGTCTGTTTATAATCATTTTTTCACTATTGTTATTTCTTTTAAATTAGTTTCCAGTCTTTCTCCATAGCATTTAAATTTTATTGTATTTTATCCAACCGTCACTTCTGAAGATGTATGTTAAAGCATACGAAACGTCAAGTCATTAATCAAAGTTTTTTACAACATGCGTTGTTTTGTCGTGTTTATAACCGCAGTGTGTATTTTATTCCTGAGAAATTTACATTTTTAGGTAGCTAAAAAGCAGGACAAAATTAAGTTACAAAAAGATGATACATATCATTATATTATTATAAGGGACGAACACAATATCAAACGGTCCTATCCATCAACGAACGCTTTGCACTGTCTTGAAAACTTGTACGCTGTAATTGTTCCATCTTTAAATCAAGAGCGAGCAGTCACGAGGTCACGTGTCAACAAATCAGACCAGTGAAACTAAAATATGCGTGCATAAATTTGCATGCACTTATATGACACATAAAAAAAGAGAAAACTCAGAGCCGAATTATAACTCGTTGGCTACGCTGTCCCGGCATTCTGCGCGATGATTCAATATGACAGAGTCTCTCCTGGTTAGTTAGAATGGGCTACATCATCTCATGTAAATTTCTATTAAAATACTGAGTAATACTGTTAATGTTTTACGGTTAATGTTATCGAAAATAGATATGAGAATTTTCGGCCACAATATGTACTGAATGATTAACATTATCATTATCGTTCCGTTGACAGGTGAACATTGTTTCTGCTTTCATTGACGGATCGCAGATCTACGGAGCCAACTGCAAAGAAGCGGAACTACTTCGGGACCAGGGAGCTAAACTTGGTTTACTACGTGTTCTCCCTTTCCCTGGAAGCTCCACCAAATCCCCCATCCTGCCTAAGGCAGAGCCGCAATCTTACTGCAGGTCTTCAAAGTCCACAATGAGACCATGTTTCCATGCCGGTGACTATAGAAGAGTAAATGAAAACCCAGGTAAATTCACATCTGTGGGTTTGGATTTTGAGAGGTAAAAAGACAAGCTGGGTTTTCCTGGCGCTTCTTATGTCTTTATATACCGCTCGTTTCCGCCAGAAAGAGAAAGCCTGCCGCGAGAGAACCCCTAATATCCAGGGTAGACAACCCATGCCAGTTCTCATTTTGGTGCGATTTATTTTCCCGTATATAATGCCGCCTATCGCTCAACCCACATCTCACTTCTCGTTATGGTAGTTTCATCCCATATTGCGCCCTTAACATTTAAAGTATCCCACAACCCACCAAACCTAAGTTAGACCGTTTCGGGCGAGACGCTTCTCTCACATCCCCTCTCACCATTCTCTAGATAGGTGCGAGCAAATACTAGAGTGTGTAACAATACTTCTTAATATCAGTCACGGAAATCGGACCGGAGGAAAAGGTCTTGTTTATAGAAAATGATCGCTCGGCTTAGTGTAGCTCTGAACAGAGATGTTGTTGTTGACAATGACAGACGTTTTGAGAACCTGAGCAAAAGTCATCTTCAGAGTCATGCAAATTGTAACGGACGGTTCTCAATTCACAATTAGACTGTGAAGATGACTTCCGCTCAGGTTATCAAAACGTCAGTCATTAGTTAGCGTTCTGGGAGAGAACGTCTTTCTTGTCCCAAAGATATGTGTTATCTTAAAATTTAAATTCATATATTCAAGAAAGCAACGCGTTACTTTTCCCTTTATATTATCATCTGCAACTGAGATTCTACACCCGCGATCCAGATCCTCCACTAAATCTTTATTTTTCCTATTTGTATTTTATTCATAACACTGTGGAAAGGTACCACAGTGGGCTCTACTCCTCACCTTTCGTGAATGTGCGAAGCGTAAAGGGGTTATTGGCTAGCCAATAAAAATTTTATGTCTTGCACGTTTAATTGTTATGTAAGTACGCCAGAAGCACGTGGACAATTCATGCGGAGGGTGAGTCGATCAATTATAGTAACCCCCCTCTGAGGTATTTTCGATAGCACGAGGTTAACCTTTGAGAGGACAATCTTCGCAGATCTCTCACTTGACCAGGCAGCCTTTAGAACTTTTATCCCTCCTCCTCCACATGTCCGATCCATTGGCTTTCTTGAGCTGGCGCTTTTAGAACCCACCTTTGCTGGGCATACTATCAATTCCTTATCAAATTTTGTCATTTGATCAATTTTATTGAGTTATTAAAACGGCTATGTGCTCAAGGAAGGGCACATAGCCAGATTCATCCATTTGGTGATTATGTTTTTCCTACCCAGCAAACCGAGCTCAACATTCAAGCAAATAAACTAAAACTCTATTCAGTAAAAGGCATAAAGTAACTTATGGCGTTTGGGTACAAATTCACTCACTCGCTCGATGGGCTGTAAACGTTTTTCTATTTTGTTGACAGCATTGATGGCAATGCACACCGTCTGGGTTCGAGAACACAATCGGATCGCCAACTTCCTTCACATTCTAAACCCAACATGGCGGGACGAAAGACTGTTCCAGGAGACGCGAAAAATCGTGATTGCCGAGCTACAGCACATTACGTACAACGAGTGGCTTCCAGTGTTCTTCAATGAAAACCTGGTAAGCCTGCGCATGCGTTTGTCAATTCTCAGAGTGTGTTATCTTAAAGGAAGTGGGGATTTTAAAAATTAAAAAAAAAAGTAGTTGTGGAACTTCTCAATTCATTTAATATTCCTCATTACTAATTGGGTCTACGTGTAAAATTTATCGCGATATCAAAAGTGAACCCGCGTTTTACTGATACCATACTCCGGCGATCCCAATAAGCGCCGCTCTGGCGCCCGTTTTTCGAAAGTCCCGGTAACGTTTGGGTCCCGGTAAGCTATAAAATGTGCATAATGTTTTGTTTCATTTGCTAAGCAACAAAATTATAAGTTGACAAAACGGGCTGGTTTGCGGGCTAAAAACAATATATATATAGATAGGCTTAGCCTAACCATGGAGCTCTCTGAACAGAAAGCTGATGATAAGAATTTATATTGAAGACCGGGCTATTTTTCAATTTTAGCAATTCTCAAAAACGGTATTACGCGACCGTCTGCACGTACAGTACATTTAAACTTTACAAAAGCTCACAAAAACAATTTTTTCTCGGTTTATAATAACAAGTATTATTACTAATTTCCGAATAAAATACACCTTTTGCGTATCGAAAATTGCCCGAGAAACTGATTTGTAAATCAAAATTGCAAAAAATACACAGACATCTTTGCATAAAGCGACGCGAGTGAAGTTAGAACTATAAAATCCAAGTCTTGTTTTGTTTACATAAAATCGCTTTTCAACCTATGTAATAAATGAACGAACACATAAAAATGGACAAGAAAATTAAATCTTCTTTTGAAATAGTTTATTCATTGAGGAGCTGTCCTCGATGAAATTTGAGATATCAATACGACTGAATTTGAGCACGTTTTATAAACATTTCTCCAAAACTAACGAGAACCCAAAGAAAAAGTCAATCACAAATTGATATCAACATAAATTCTAATCGGAAATGTAATTTGTTTTACGGTCTCTCGGTTGCTTGGAAATTTTTTAAAACTCCGCTTCTTCGGTTCTGACTTCCGAAGAAAAAATTTCGCCCCCGCGTTGATAAAAACGTCTGAAGTTCCTCGAAGAAAGATTTTATCCCTTAAAACTCTTCTTTTTCCACTGTAGCGTGAGTATTATTTAAAGCTTTCTTTTCCATTTTTAATATTTTAAATTTGTGTTATTACTCCGATAAGACCTGGCAAGACGAATACGGTTTTGAAACCAAGCATTTGCGCGACGTCGTACGCTCATACTGGGCGACGTCATATGCGCGTCATACGCTCCGCGAGCGGGCCTTCGGCCGGCGAGAGCTTCACTACTAATACCACAATTCTTAAGATTCGAAAAGGCCCGAAACGTTATCTGCATGGACTATGGGAAATATGGGCCCCTATACGTCCTCAAGTCAGTTTAGAATACTTTGACTCGCCCTTCTGATCGGACAACAGCAAAGTAACAGGGCCGCAGAGGTATTTTGCCTTCAAAAAAACATTGATCCCTGAGAAAGCTAAAATGAATACTGCACTGCGCCAGGCTCCACACCAAAATCTTTGAACGATTTGGTATCCCAAAGTATAGTCTGTTGGCAGTTACAACGCCATGCAGTTTTTGAACTTATTACGGCCACAACTAACATTTATAATAATAATAATAATAATAACTTTATTTATTCACGGAGTCCTTATCACTAAAAAGTGGTCTTCTAAAGAGCCGTGCACATTAAACCTAGTAGAAAAAGTTAAGACTTAAAAATTACAAAACTCCTATAATAAATGCTAAACTAAGTTAAGAAAATACTAATATACAATAGCGGAATAAAAACTATTTAAAGTAGTGGCCTGCTTAGCCTCCGCTGACAGACTGTTCCATGTTACTGCGCCCCTATAACGAAAACTTTTCTTAAGGGCCTCAGTGTTCGGTCGCGGAATAAACAGGTTATGTTGCGCACCTCGAAGATTATGTCTGTGAATGGTATTGACGCTGGTGAATTTATCAGACAGATATTCAGGTACAAGGTGATTTACAGTTTTAAACATTAAAGATTTCAGTTGTTTTACACGTCTGTCAGCGAGGCTATCCCATTTAAGGGCATGGAGAATCGGGGCAGATCTGGCATCCCAACTAGACCCTGTTATTATGCGTGCAGCCCTGTTTTGTAGTTTCTCTAGTTTTTGGCTGAGGCCATTACCGATACTGCCCCAGACAGCGCTGCAATAATCGAGATGCGGGAGAACCAATGACTTGTAAATTGTGACAAGGGTACTCTGGGGACATATATGTCTTAGCCTCCTCAGGGCAGCAAGTACTTTAGCAACTTTACCGACAACTTCGAAGATGTGAGCCTCCCACGAGAGTGTTTCATCAACCTGAACGCCTAGGCATTTGTAACTATTAACTCTTTCAATTGAATGCCCATCAAGGCATATGTGTGGTTCACTAGGGAGCAAAGCGATTTTCTGCCTCATGCCTGTAAACAAACATTTAGTCTTGAGGACATTAAGACTTAGACGGTTAGAATCGAGCCATTGTTTCAGATTTCCTAAATCGTGAGTCAGGGATGAAAACAACTCTTCAGGGTCTTTGGAGGCAAACGTGAGATTTGTGTCATCGGCATACATTCTCACATCTGATAGAAGGTTACAGTTTGGGAGATCATTAATGTACAGTAGGAATAGTAGGGGGCTGAGGATTGAGCCTTGAGGCACCCCACAACTTATGAAGCTAGTTTCAGAATTAACGTTATTTATAACTGTAACCTGAGTTCTATCACAGAGGTAATCTCGGAAAAGATTTAGGCTTGCACCTTTAAACCCATACAGCTCCAATTTTGACAGAAGGATCCCATGGTCAATGGTATCAAATGCCTTTTTTAAGTCAATAAACAGAATGGCATTCGTCAAGCCATCGTCGATGTTAAGATTTAACATGTCACAGGTTCGAATCCTGTCGATGACTCAGATTTTTTCCTTTTTCCCACGTTCGTGACATGATGAACATCACATCTTTCTCATTTCATTACCGAGCTTAACATTTACCTTTTTATCATGCATGTAACCATATATTATTAACCATTCTCTTCTTTCATTCAGCGAAAACATGCAGATATTTTGCTGGAGCCAGCGGGTCAATTCTTTAACGGTTACAATCCAACTGTAAATCCAGAAATCATCAACTCCTTCGCTGCCGCCGCTCTGCGAGTGGGCCACACTTTGATAAGGGATGATTTTGGCCAGTTCAACAGGCAATTCCAACAACGAAGTTTTATTCCAACCAAGACCGCTTTTTTTGACCCAACTTCTCTGTATTCCAATAGTGGCGATGGCATTCATGAAATTCTATTGGGATTGGTAACTCAAGCTTCTCAAAACGTAGACAGGTGAGAATGACATCACTTTCCATGGAGTGCTTATCTCCTACGCCAAACGCCTGCTGGTAGGATTAACCCTGGTCTAAGCCTTGTTGGACCATGGTTTCCTGGTTCTTGAGTCAGGCTTATCAGGCTTGAACCTGATGTTCAAAGCACCACAATCACCAGGCTTTAACAATGTTTATAACCGTATCATGGGTCAACCTGAGTAACTGCACCCTGGCTTAGAAATGCAGAGACCCATGCCGGCAGTCTTTCTAGGCTTAGACCCTGTGTTAATTGATGCAGTATCCTGCGTAGAAGGCGGCGACTAAAAGCGTAAAGGCAACGCTTAAGTAGCGGAGTCGTCGCGAGATGTACGCAATTAATGGTTTCCAATTCCCGATACAAAAGTCTGTGTTCTTTATTTTCCGAAGTTGGTTGATACGCAATAATATTAAAATTACTTAGATAAATAGACTTTCCTTTTTAAATTGAAACATTATTTTGCAAATATTGTCTTATTCTTTGGACAAAACCATTCTCGGCTTTTGCGCCGATGAGGCATCCTTGGAGTATCCACGTATAAGTTAGTACTTGCAGTTAGATACCAGTCTAGAAACGTTTCTGGTGCCTTCAAATGATTTCAGCGATCTTTTAATCGGTCTTCACAGTTAGTATTTTTAGATTTTTTCTAGTTATTCTTTTTATCTATTTATCTTTTATTTAACCCAGGACCTTCCTGAAAACCGCTTCGGTGAGAGGAGTCTCCTGAAAAGTTATTATTATTATTGTTATATCGTGTATTCACTTTCTCGGTTTCCGATAGCCTGTTTCAGGCTCCGAGATAGTGGGAAACGTGCGAAGTAACAAAAAAAAAAAAAACAGCGATTTTTCCCTTTTTTTACTTCGCGCGTTCCCCACTATCTCGGAGCCTGGAACAGGCTAGTTTCAGGCGCTCAGATCAAATTGTGCATGGCAAAAGCGATCGGCGGCGCCTGGCTCTTCTCCTTTCTTGCGCTTGCACTACGTTTTCTTTCCGCACCAGCGTTCCTTGAATCCACGTGCACAATCGAAGCTCCTGCCTCATGCTAGGTTTCTATTTTTAGCGTATTGCTTGATGGTTTCCTTTCCTGACTTTTGTAGGGTGTATGAAGGCTTTGTGTTAAGCTGAGTTTAGAGATTTATCAGTTTTAACTACTTTAATTGTTTACATCAGATTTTTTGCACCAGCTGTGCGAGAGGATCTGGTCACAGCCGGACCAACAATTCACGGAATGGTGGGTGACCTGTCATCCATAAACATACAGCGAGGCCGGGACCACGGTTTGCCGTCATACAACCAGTTTCGTAAAGAGTGCGGCCTAGCCTCAGCGACCTCCTTCGAAGACTTCACGAATATAGACCCAGCACAGCAAGAAAGACTTCGCGTGGCGTACAACAATACCACAGACGATGTTGACTTGTTTGCAGGAGGAATAAGCGAATCTCCGTTGCATGGAAGCATATTGGGAAATACGTTTGCGTGCATTCTTGCCAAAGGGTTTAACCATCTCCGTGTTGGAGATCGTTTTTGGTATGAAAGAAACGATTCGTACATTGGATTCACAATGGGTCAGTTGAATGCCATACGAAATACCACCCTGGCAAAAGTTTTATGCGATAACTCAGAAGGAATAACGCAAATCTTCCCAAACGTTTTCCGCAAAAAGAGTACGGTCAATTGCTTAACGGAATGTTCCAGCCTAAAAGTTGTGGACTTGAATGAATGGAAAGAAGGTGAGTAAATGTTACACTGTGGGGGAGAGGGAGGGGAACGGAGGACTGGACATTGTTTAGGCTGTGGTTGCACTATGGGGGAGAGGGAAGGGGAACAACGGAGGACTGGACATTGTTTAGGCTGTGGTTGTGAATTGCTGCAATCACTCAGATTCATCAGGTGTTCCACGCCTATTTACCGAAATTGTACAGTATTGTACTAAGGCATACAGCATAAACACCCATATTTAAGAACTTTATGGATTTATAATCTGTAGGCTAGCTAACATTTGTCATATTTGTCATTTAGACCCCAACCAATTACTGTTTTAGCCTAAATATTGAAACCTGGTGCTCAGTCTTATTTGGAGAAATCAGTTAAAACACTGGTTAAAAATAATCTGACAACCAAAATGTGCCCGTTGTACTGGATACAAGAACTTATTTTGGGCTTAAATAAAACAGAGGATATACTATACATGTGTTAATTAAAAACAGCCTTGCAGCCCACTATTATTTATACAAATTGGCAACTAATTACAATCATAAGTTATAAATCCTATCAATTAAAAAGTTAAAATACTAATAAAATAAAAACTTATAAACGCTTGTATTAAAATTATTTTTTTGGGAGTGTGGGCAACAAAAACGACTATTGGAACCGGTCTGTTTTACAAGTTGGAATTGCCCTCGAACTTGCATTTCTACAATAGGGTTATTACGTTTGTTTTTGTCAACAAGTTCAAGTTCAAGTTCATTTTATTCACACTTATTCAATTACATTATACCAACATTAAGGAAATAAAAAAATTAGAACAGAACTAACTATACATCGAATTAAACATAACAAAAGAAGAGTGTGTAGCAGCCAAAGGAGCCAAGCTTTCGAGGTGGCTACTACCACAGAGCAGTTGCAAGTGGGTGGAGGTTATACAGTACTTTTAGTAACTAGTTGTAAAGCTCTGGCTAAATTAATCAAGCATTTCTTTTTTGCCTTCCAAATAAGAACCTATTTAAAAACCTAAATAGCCTAGTAATTTCTTAGTAAACATCAATTATATAATAACAAAAAATGATGGATCTTATTTGTGGGTGTTTACTGTTATGCAAACTATGCGTCAAACAGCTAAGTCCAGCCTCCTTGGAGAAAAACCTCCGTATTTCCATTAGGTTCTGGTAACACACTGGACTGGACTTTTAGAAAAACGAGACAAGCTGCATGTGAAAAAAGGGTCGAATGCGAGTGTTTCCACTGGGCTTTATTAACTGTGTTTTGAGTGTTGTTTTGTTTTGTTTTTTGTTTAATATAACCAGTTTATTTATTTCAATACTTACATAGCAGAAAATGAAAAAGAGAAACTACTAACAGTGATAATATACACTCAGATACATAAATACTTTCAAAAACAAAATAAAATAAAAGGTAGGAATGGATAAGAAAGGAAACTATGTACTGCACTAAATAACTATATCTACCAGCCGCAGTTTTTCAGGTATATATACTATATATTAAAATTACAAAATTAATTCATCAATAATTCAAAAGTGGAAAGAGGCAAACTACGAGGAGTTTCCCAATGCGGTATTTAAATTTGAGTTAACTGATAGTGTCGAAAAGGAGTTATGGCTTCCTTGTTAAGTTTTCGAGTGTTAATAGAGCAGTTTTCAATTGAGTGTCGTAAAACCAAAACCAAAGTAATTACTCTGACCAATCACAGCAGTCGTAAACAATCCAATGAACCAATCAGAGCTCGAAGCAATTACATGTCGGAGGCGCCAAGCGCGGGAAAACGCGTGCGACAAGTCACGATTGGTTTTTGTTTTACTTCTGATTGGTCGAGAAAGTGGCGCGAGATTTTTTGAACAAACACAAAGCGTAGCAATGCAAAACCAAAGCAATTGTGTAATTACTTTCGACACTCAATTGAAAACTGCTCTATATCGTCGAATGAATAAAATGACTTTGTTGTGTAACTTATGTACTGAACATGATAAGATCGTTTTCAAATATTTCTTTTAAATAAGCACCCACATTGACCTGATATATATGGTTTTCAACTTATCAGAGTACTTGAACTGTTTATCATTAATTTCTTCATAAAAATGAATGTCAATACAGAAAAGAATCATTTGTAAAGAAGCCAAGTTATGTGGATTATTATAAAAATAGTAACTGTGTATAATGAGCCATAAATTTATTGATAACTTTTTGTTTTCTCTCTTAGAACCTGTTGAAAAGGAATCATGCGACGGTGATATTGATGTTGACGCCAATTTGCCGGAATACGAGCTCGAGCGTGCAGATTTTTTGGTGTCAGTGTAATTTAAACTACACTGAATAAACAAACAAACAAACAAACAAAAAAACGAGAAAATAAATGAATAAATAGTTTAAAATATACTAGAATTATATCAAAAAGTATTTTTTGGACTCTCAATCATAATAATTGTAGCCCAATGGCGCTTTACAATCATCTAATTCACTGGAAACTAGATTGAACTAAAATAAAACTATTAAAATATACATATAGTTAAATTAAATAAACTACTAAAACATATAGTTACAGTAAAAAGTATATAGGTGATGTTCACCGGTTAAACAAAGTGCTCTACAATGAATTCGAAGGAGCCAATTAAATCAATCTACGAACTACGCAATTTGTGAGCACATATAGATTTTAATACAAATCTGTTTCGTAGAGCGACACGATGTCGGTCCACTCATCACTCATCATCGCTCTACGACTGAAACAGATTTATATAACAATCTATATGTGCTCACAAATCGAGTAGTTCGTATATTGATTTTATATACAAACTAGATAAATAAAAAAATAAAAAAAAGGATACGATACTATTCAAATCTGAAGAATGTAGCTCAGGGGCGGATCCAAGGATTTCTGAAAGGGGGGAAGGGGGGTTGTCACCTTACTAACTTTCCACGCCATGGGCGTGGACGGCAAGCTTCTAGAGAAGTGTGAGAGCATGCTCCTCCTCGAACATTTTTCCGATTTTACTGTCTAACACAGTATTTTACTGTCTAACACCATTTCCAGCATTCCTCGAAAAGCGTTTGTAAAGTCAAGATATAAATTGTATCTTGCAAGCGGTTTTGGAGGCCACCCCAAAGTTTAAATTTTTCTTCCGGATCTGCTCTGCGACCTCAAGTTGTAATTGTCAGGCGCTGTCAAAATTTATATCTGAATAAAGTGAATATTTTACTTATTAAGGTTCCATCTCTACAGTTCTAAAAATAGCAAGTCTGGGATAGAGTAGGGATTTTCGATGTCTAGTCTAGTTTAGGGTTGCAAAATCAGCTGAACATGGTCTGGTATAGGATAAGGGTTTCAGCGTCCCAGCGGCACCCCCCCACCCAAAAGGCACTCCCCCACCCCCCCCCCCCCCCCCCCGGGGCGCGTAATCGACTCTAGTAAGTTGTATATGTATGTCAGCGGAGCCACATCGTTATCGGTAAGTTTTGTAGTTCGTTCAATAGTCTTTTTCGCATGAGGAAATTATTAAGAGGAATACACGAAGCAGTACGCAGCGCTTATTTCCATGTGTTCGCGATTTCATTATCAATTATTCCTGCAATTCAGCTGCATTGTTATCTATCTCCGCATGTCTTCGTTGTATATTTTTACTGAATATTTCAATTTGCTATATCGCAAGAATAAATGATTGCTAACCGCGGGCGACCTGATCCCGAAAACAAGCTCAGTTAGACTCGACTATCCAGAGAGGGACTGCTAGCTGTCCCTTTTCAGTCAATCTATAGCGTCTCGAACGGGCAAGCTGATCCCAAAAACAAGCTCGGTTAGACTCGACTATCCAGAGAGAGACTGCTAGCTGTCCCTTTACATTCAATCTATAGCGACTCGAGCTGGCGACCTGATCCCGAAAACAAGCTCGGTGAGACTTGACTATCCAGAGAGGGACTGCTAGCTGTCCCTTTACATTCAATCTATAGCAACTCGAGCTGGCGACCTGATCCCGAAAACAAGCTCGGTGAGACTTGACTATCCAGAGAGAGACTGCTAGCTGTCCCTTTACATTCAATCTATAGCGACTCGAGCTGGCGACCTGATCCCGAAAACAAGCTCGGTGAGACTTGACTATCCAGAGGGGGACTGCTAGCTGTCCCTTTTCAGTCAATCTATAGCGACTCGAGCGGGCGTCCTGATCCCGAAAACAAGCTTGGTGAGACTTGACCATCCAGAGAGGGACTGCTAGCTGTCCCTTTTCAGTCAATCTATAGTGACTCGAGCGGGCGACCTGATCCCGAAAACAAGCTCGGTTAGACTCGACTATCCAGAGGGGGACTGCTAGCTGTCCCTTTTCAGTCAATCTATAGCAACTCGAGCGGGCGACCTGATCCCGAAAACAAGCTCAGTTAGACTCGACTATCCAGAGAGGGACTGCTAGCTGTCCCTTTTCAGTCAATCTATAGCGACTTGAGCGGGCGAGCTGATCCCGAAAACAAGCTCGGTGAGACTCGACTATCCAGAGAAAACTCGAGCGGGCGACCTGATCCCGAAAACAAGCTCAGTTAGACTGGACTATCCAGAGGGGGACTGCTAGCTGTCCCTTTTCAGTCAATCTATAGTGACTCGAGCGGGCGTCCTGATCCCGAAAACAAGCTCGGTGAGACTTGACTATCCAGAGGGGGACTGCTAGCTGTCCCTTTTCAGTCAATCTATAGCGACTCGAGCGGGCGAGCTGATCCCGAAAACAAGCTCTGTTAGACTCGACGTTCCTGAGAGGGACTCCTAGCTGTCTCTTTTCAGTCAATCTATAGCGACTCGAGCGGGCGAGCTGATCCCGAAAACAAGCTCGGTGAGACTTGACTGTCCAGAGAGGGGCTCCTAGCTGTCTATGGGTAGACAGTTCTTTTTACTGTTATCTGTCGCGAAGAATTTGAAACTTGGCTTGTGCCAACTTATTCTGCTTTACTTGAATAGTTAGTTCGTTCTTGGGGCCCGTTTCTCGAAAGTCCCGATAAATTTTCGGGCCCGAGAAGCCGTTTTATGTGCGCAATGTTTAAATTAAAGATTCAAATTTTGTAGGTTTAGAAATCTAAGCAATAAAACTCTAACTTGACGAAACAAGTCAGGTTGGTTTGCGGGCTAAAAACGTACAACATCATTCTTAAAAATTCTGATTTTTAAATAAAGCTCCGGGCCCGATAAGTTTCGAATTTTTGAGAAACGAGCCCCAGGACCCTTACTGAGCTGTTGTTATTTGTCGAGCAGAATTTAACTTTAGCTTGAGCTAACTTATACTGCTTTACTTGGGAAGTCACTAGACTGTACTTTACTGAGCTATTGTTATCTCGTGTTATCTGTCGAGCAGAATACGCTCCAGCTTATCATGATGACAACGGCTCTAGCCGTTGTTATTTGCGGGTAGTTTATGGTTGTTAGAGTCGTAGGTATTGTCTTTTTAAGATGCTGTTATTCGTGCTAATTCAAATTCTAATTCAATATTTTTTTCCTTTCTCTAGGAACTAAGACGGCTTAATCGGCGGACCATTTACTTCACGCGCACGCTAATTCTGTTTTTATGTACCATATGCTGTTTATTATGCTGTGCAATGTGTATTTAACTTTTGAGTCTTTGGATTAACACCTTGATTGTGACCATCATTCCAACGAAAGCTATTGAAAAGGGCTTTCCTGAGGAACTGTTACTTATACTGCATAGGGTGGTCAAACGGTTTGATTCTGCGCCGAAACAGTCGAAAAGTACAACCGATTCCAATGAAAGATATTTAAAAGCGGAGCAGTTGAGCTATAATTAACTGTTGTATTTTATTGTGTCTGTGAATTATACTGATAAAATGTCACCACACAAATGAAAGGCCAGTTTTGAAAATGAAAAGGTCTAACGGGAAGTTTTGAAGGAGTGAAGCTTAGCAAAAACCTTACACTATGCCGGATGACCGTCAATTCTGTGGTTTGTCGTGATTTTAATGTTAAAGTAGAAAACAAAGACACAGCCATCCTGGTGATTTTTAACGAGTGTTGCTAGAGACTGCAACTTATTATTCAAGGCAATTTGGGAAAGAGTGACATCAACAGCTGTACTTGTTCCTCATTGAAACCATCACGAAACAGGAAGTTTTAAGTAAGAACATCAACCAATCTTGCAATTTGCTTAGCGATCGAGGGTTCAAGCAAGTGTCGGCTACTGAATTTAGTGAATGTGGTGAAGTCTTACCTTAATTTAAGACAATTTTTAGCTTAATATATGTTTCTCCGTAAAAGCACTTAAAACACTTGGGAATCAATACTCAGGCAATGGGTTAAAGACGCCACGAGTTCAAGCTGTGTACAGCTTCTTGTTTGAAAAACATTTACAACAGGCTGTAGCATTAGTAGTAGTAGTAGTAGTAGTAGTAGTAGTAGTAGTAGTAGTAGTAGTAGTGGTGGTGGTGGTGGTGGTGGTGGTGGTGGTGGTGGTGGTGGTGGTAGTAGTAGTAGTAGTAGTAGTAGTAGTAGTAGTAGTAGTTGTAGTAGTAGCAGTAGTAAAACTTTATTTAATCAGGGTGGCCCTTTCAGCTCAAGGCTGGTATCCAAAGGGGCCCTGCATCTAATGAAAAATACATTACATTAAGCATTAGTGAAATTTGTGATCCTCGCAGTGAGTTATCAAGTTAAGCAGTTGAAAAGGCAACCTGAAAAAAATTCAGGCTTGAACGGGATTCGAAACCATGACCTTAACTTGCGATACTGGTGCAAAAAAATCTGCATGGAACTGATGACTAAATCGATAAAAAATATTTCCAAGGCAAACTCAGTAAATAATACAACGGAAAAACCCTAAGTTCTGGTTTTCACTAGCGCATAAGCACAAGCATAAGCATAAGCATAAGAGCTCCAGAAGCGAGTGAGAACTCTCACGACATAAGCATAAGTATAAGCACAAGAAGAACGAACACGTTCCGTTCTTCTTGTGCTTATGCTATGCTTGTGTCACATTTATGTCAAGTGAGAACGGGGGATGAAATAAGCACAAGCATTAGCACAAGGCGGTCAACCAAATCAGCCGCCATCCTCGATTCAGATCTCACAGCCGAGGAAACCTGGTATCGAGAATTTCGTTCATACTGTGCTTGGGTATGTCTTTATGCTTATGTTCTGGCGTTCTCACTTGCTTATGCTTATGCTTGTGCTTATGCGCTAGTGAAAACCAGCCTTGATATTGTTATAACTAAAATATGGTAATCACTGATTTTCTAATTAGTTATATTGATATCAAATCAGGTACTTCACTAAAGTGTTATAATATCGACAGAAGATTCAAATGATGATACTTAAATAACAACAAACATTGAGTATATAATCTGCTTATATCACAAGAGTTTACTCTCTTGAAACCTGTTTCTGATCATATCGGAATTTGTTTGCTCAATAAATCCCTTTCACTTTTTTGTGTCGTGATAACTGCACGTGATCACATGAGTAAGAGACTTCCTTTGAATCTGCGGTGGTCTGTTATGCCCTAGTTTAAGTGATCCTTTATATAATGACATGCATTTAAATGGGTTTTTATTATATTCATAGCGCTCGCGATGAGATGAGATGTGATGAGCTCGCGTTTGCAGCTTGGCGTTCATAATATTCATATGCGCGTGCGTTGCGAAGAAATATGACTAATTTAAATACGGAGTCAGAGTCAAACACTCCCTTCTAGCTGATCTTACTCAGTTTTTTTCCAGCGGAACAGTGAGAAACAGGAACGGCCCACCCACTCGCCCGTTCTGTTCGCATGGGTGCGTTGTGCGTCACTGCAACCGCTTAAAGCCAAAAGAGCTTGGTAAATATTAGACTGCTGGATCAATATTTTCCCATATCTTATTTTATCCGAGCATGATGCGAGTGTTTGTCGACAATAGAGAGTACTTCCTTATGGTACTGTTTATTATTTTACAAAATCAAAGTTGTGACTTTCCTTAAATTTTGATTGTGGTCATTCTTTCTTTTGAGAATGGTTTTGAAGCTGTTACCCGGGGGGGGGGGGGGGTACTCCCATATATGAGCTATATAGGTATGTGCCGCTGTGAAGGGTATGGTTTTCAGGCACTTTAGTCTGGGATAGGGTATAGTATTCAGAGATGTTTGGTCTACAATAGGGTATCATTTTCCGCGAAACTGATCAGTTGCATGAAGAATTTCGTCCCCAGTAGACAAGGTTTACTAGCAAATGGCATTTAAAAATCGGTACGGCGGGCAGTACGGCATTTTTACTGACCCCTGGTAACTAATAACTGTGATAGTGAACGAGTTTATGGAAAATAGCGAGTCTGGAATAGGTAGTCTAGAATAGGGTTGCAAAATGCAGCTCCCCCCCCCCCCCCCCCAACCCGGGAGCTGTTATCACGGTGAGATAAATATTACTAATATAAATATAAAATAAGAGAATTGGTTTGATGATAGTTATTTCATCTGATAAAATAGGTTTTACTTGTGGGCAATATTACAAATTAGTTCATTTGTAAAAGCCGAGACCTAGAATGTGCAAGTGACCAATACTGATGCACTGTTTACACAAGTTTAGAAACTGTAATAACATTTTAACAAAATAGTGGCCAACGAGCTGTAGGCGAGTTGGTCACTGGTGTTCTTACCACATTTTGATGTCATATGTGATCTACAACTGAACCGACGCGATGGAATCTACTTGTTTGTTAAATTGAACACCATGCAGTGCTATGAACTCTCACTCCGAGAGAACCAAGTTTTGATAAAAATAAAACAAACTACTGCTAGAAAATACCGCTCTATTGTTTAAATTTGTATTGTCACCAGCATTTTACGATGTTACCACAGGCTCAAAGTTGTCTAAAGCACGTTTATATAGGAAGTTAAAGAATTGCTTTGCTCGGAGTCGACTGTGATGGTGTCTATAATGTTTCTTTCAGTTTTTTCGGTTTTCAGTGATGAACACTGAGTTAAGACATTAAAATTTTATTACAGTTTGCTTAGTTCAGTTTCGAAACTTGTGGAAACAGTGCATTAGTATTAGTCACTTGCACATTCTAGATCTCGGCGGCTTACAAAACCAGTTTGTAATATTGCCCACAAGCTGCCCACAAGTAAAACTTTATTGTATCAGCCGGTTACGTAACTGTCATCACACCAGGCTCTTATTTTGAATTTATATCAGTAATATTTACTCTGCTGTGAACTCGATAAAAGTAGAAAGGCTTGCTGAACTTTATTTGAACTTTATGAGCTAGTATTTAACCAACTGTTACCACAGGCTCAAAGTTGTCTAATGCACGTTTATATACTATGGAAGTAAATAATTGTTTTGCTCGCGGATTAGTCGACTGTGATGGTGCCTTGTTTCTTTCAGTTTTTCCGGCTTTCAGCGATGAACACCGAGATAAAACATTTAAATTTTACTACAGTTTGCTTAGTTCTGTTTCGAAACTTGTGGAAACTGTGCATTAATATTAGTCACTTGCACATTTTAGATCTCGGCGGCTCCTGGATACAAAACCAATTTGTAATATTGCCCACAAGTAAAACCTCATTGTATCAGCCGGTTATATAACTGTTATCACACCAGGCTCTTATTTTGAATTTATATTAGTAATATTTACTCTGCTGTGAACTCAATAAAAGTAGAAAGGCTTGCTGAACTTTATTTGAACTTTATGAGCTAGTATATAACCAACTGTTGTACATCAGTAATTGTACAACTTCGAATTACCTTCGTATAGGAAGGTACTGACAGCTGAGATAACCAGAAACAAGAATTGTGCCAATTGCCTCCCACTGTACACGCTGGTAATCATGACGAACAAAAGGGACTCGTTCTTTCTCCCCAAGCATGAGTGAGTCATAGACAATACTCCAAAACAAGCTAAATGCATCTCTCAGCAACCCAGGACCTGTTCCCCCTTCCTTCTCCCCCTTCTGATTTATAAAAATGACCTCAATATCATCACAAAGTATACTTTGGTCAGAAAATATATTGATCATGTCATCTCTGACATTTAGACGGTGGATTAATACTGTGCGAGTTTTCCCAGTCTTCTGGATGCCTCAGTGGATCCTGGGTGTTGCTTCCTTCTTGTTGTGTATGAAGGGTACTGCAAAGCAATTTTTATATTGCTGTTATTAGCTCTTCGACACCAACTATGCTGCTAACTCCTCCCCCCAAGGTGAAAAGTTTGATATTTAAATAATTCACATCCATTCACTAGATTTGTGTTTCTAGTGTCTGCTTCCTCACTATAATTTTGTGCTTTATTCCTACAGATAATACAATAAACTTGGTATTTTGCACACACGGTCCTTCGAGTACATGTTTCCTGTGTATATTTCAAGAATCAATTACTAATAAAACATTCATGTGGCATGTTTGAAATGTGTCAGCTAGAGAGAACTGTATGCTATTAAGTGCCCTGTTAGTCCTACACAATTGCAAATTATTTGGCTCTAAAAGGTAGAGATGAATAACACAATCTTAAGGGCAATGACATTTTTGGACCATATTTCCCAATTTATGCAATTTTCCACCTGGTAAGCCCACCAGAAATCCCTTACAATATCATAATTATTATATGACTAGGGCTTACAACCAGCATATTTCTTTATTGTATTTACCTCTCATCTCTACAAGATGATGTCTGCTCATTTTGGTTAGCAGGAAACACTGACACCTCAAGAGCCCTATCTTCATCTGAGCAAACATCTGGAGAAGTACATGTACCATCTGCATCATGGTTTGCTAACCACTTTGGGTTGAATGTGACAACATCACCGGAAGAATCTAGAGTCTTGTCAAAGTAAAAACAAAAACAGAATGAGACACAACTTGAGCTTTAGTTATTCTCTACTAAAAAAATAGTTTTAATGGAATCTGTTAAATTTCATTGTAAAGGAAACTCATACAAATACAATCATACAGCCTATACCTTGTCTAAAGTGTCTGTGGTATGTTCGTTGATGGGACTGTTGTCTTCACTGCCTGATGACCTACTGTCTGCTTAAAAAAAGGATAATATCTGTTCAGTATACCAGTAAGTTCCTGAATTGAAATTATCATATTTTTTGTGAACTGCCTTCCTATAACCTGTAGTGGGGTACATGTGGCATCTACCTTTTTCAGAAACAGCTACTCTCTGAAAAATTGTAATTTGACTTTGCATTTTTCTTTTTACAGAGGACTGCATTAATAGCCCTGCTGGATTGAAAAAAAAAAAAAACCTTGTTGACTCCAAGTTTGTTTTTTCAGAGCACCCAAGAGAAATGCCAGAACTAGTATAACAGGGTGTGACAGGATCTCCAAAACTTACACTGGTCCTGTGAATCCTGAGAAACATACACAAGTTATGATATTGTGCTTTGCATATAGAAATGTTTTGAACATCTATTATCAGATTGTAGATATTTTGACCAGCTAACAAATATGTATAGGTACCCGTAAAATCTTCTTCGTCGCAAAGATACAGTGTTATTCTTTGGTAGGGTTTTCCTAGACATTCTTTGTAATGTCGGAGAGTAAAGGGCTGGCTTGTACCAGGTATGTATTTCACTTGCTGAAAGTCTGGGTATAATAGAACAAATTCATGATCCCTCGGAAGTTGTTTGTTGAATGCCAGATGTTTCTCCAAGGCAACACGTTTTAGGGTAATATCTGTAATATTACACTTGACTTCTATAGGCAAGGAAGAACCCCTTCTCTGCTTAAGCTGACCATTGCTGCTGTAAACCAATCCAACTTTTATCTGTGAAATACAATCACAATAAATATTCAATGTACTACTTTTTACGGAGTTCAGAAAACAGCCAAATTAAAAATAACAAGGTTTTATTTTATAGCTTCATGCATTCATTAGTTTGAGCATACCTGAACTTGTTGATCACGGGTGTTTTTCTTCTTTTTTCCATCCAGTTTCCTCCCCACTTGCTTCATTTTATCTGCTTTTTTCACAGCACAGTCAAAAAGGGTTTGGTCTCCTCCAATTGCTCTTTGTGTCATGAAATCTTCAAACGACAAACTATTAGAAGCTGTGCTAGGTTCGGTAGTGTGGTATCGAGAACCACATGATCCACAGAATAAAGCAGTTGTAACATTTCTTGCCCCACATACTGAACAAAACATTCTAGAAAAAAGATTTCTCCGTTAAACTGTCATATGTTACAATATTCCGAGTATACATATGGATGTATAGGTATGCATGTAATAGTACCGGTGTAGTTAAAGTTGAAAAATAATATTAAAAAAGTGACAATAGAAATAAACTTCCCTTATGATATAAGACAGTGAGGGAGAGGGGAGGTGGGTGCTTAATTGGTGAGGGGAGTGGGGATGGGGGTGCTATTTTGACTGAGGGGGCAGGCGCCTATTTGGAGGAAATGCAGGTTTAAAACTTCGGAGCCCGATTAGTGATTCGTGCTCGATTTTCCTTTTCTCGACTTTTTCCCGGAAAAAAGTCGAGCACGAATTTTGCGTGGCACTAATCGGGCTCCGTATAAAACAGTACTTAAACTTCACCGAATGCGCACTTAGCGTTTTGCTAAGGACACAGAATGTATTCCCTGAAGGCAATATGGATCTGTTATTATGCTATAAACTTTAAACTCTCACTATAATTCCCAAGGACTATAGTGCAGTTTACGCCAATTTATACATTTTCATTTGATCAACGTTTTCGGTGGCAACAGCATTAAGATATGTGACCTTTTCAGGTAATTCAACAAAAGAAGTATAAACTAAGAGATAGAATTGTCCTTGACCTCCATAGAGGCATAAAAAAGGCAAGAAAATAGCAGAAAATAGTAAACTCAAACTCACCTTTCGCTCCGATCCAGGATCAGAAGAAACGCGTATTTCGTATGCTGAGCAACCTGGCCTTCATTCGTCACGTGCGCATGACTGTTTTTCGTTTGCGTGCATTTTATAAGTTTGTACTCATTTTATTAAGTTTGCGTGCGTTTTATTATGTTTGCGTGCATTTTATAAAGTTTGTAGCCATTTTATTAAGTTTGCGTGCATTTTATAAAGTTTGTAGTCATTTTATTAAGTTTGCGTGCGTTTAATTAAGTTTGCGTGCATTTTATAAAGTTTGTAGTCATTTTATTAAGTTTGCGTGCGTTTTATTAAGTTTGCGTGTATTTTATAAAGTTTGCGTGCATTTTATTAAGTTTGCGTTGATTTTATAAAGTTTGTTCGCGCTTTTTTAAGTTTGCGTGCATTTTATTAAGTTTGCGCGTGTGTTGTGTTTAACACGTAGGTGACTTGTCCATATCGGCCACCGTATGTTTCTGATCATATCGGAATTTGTTTGCTCAATAAATCCCTTTCACTTTTTTGTGTCGTGATAACTGCATGTGATCACATGAGTAAGAAACTTCCTTTGAATCTGCGGTGGTCTGTTATGCCCTAGTTTAAGTGATCCTTTATATAATGACATGCATTTAAATGGGTTTTTATTATATTCATAGCGCTCGCGATGAGATGAGATGTGATGAGCTCGCGTTTGCAGCTTGGCGTTCATAATATTCATAGGCGCGTGCGTTGCGAAGAAATATGACTAATTTAAATACGGAGTCAGAGTCAAACACTCCCTTCTAGCTGATCTTACTCAGTTTTTTTCCAGCGGAACAGTGAGAAACAGGAACGGCCCACACACTCGCCCGTTCTGTTCGCATGGGTGCGTTGTGCGTCACTGCAACCGCTTAAAGCCAAAAGAGCTTGGTAAATATTAGACTGCTGGATCAATATTTTCCCATATCTTATTTTATCCGAGCATGATGCGAGTGTTTGTCGACAATAGAGAGTACTTCCTTATGGTACTGTTTATTATTTTACAAAATCAAAGTTGTGACTTTTCTTAAATTTTGATTGTGGTCATTCTTTCTTTTGAGAATGGTTTTGAAGCTGTTACCCGGGGGGGGGGGGGGGGTACTCCCATATATGAGCTATATAGGTATGTGCCGCTGTGAAGGGTATGGTTTTCAGGCACTTTAGTCTGGGATAGGGTATAGTATTCAGAGATGTTTGGTCTACAATAGGGTATCATTTTCCGCGAAACTGATCAGTTGCATGAAGAATTTCGTCTAGACAAGGTTTACTGGCAAATGGCATTTAAAAATCGGTACGGCGGGCAGTACGGCATTTTTACTGACCCCTGGTAACTAATAACTGTGATAGTGAACGAGTTTATGGAAAATAGCGAGTCTGGAATAGGTAGTCTAGAATAGGTAGTGTCGACAACAACAACATTTAGCTTTATTTGCATGACTGTAGATTTTACAATATTGCAAAAGCTTACAACTAACTAACAAAAGGAAAGAAAAACAAAAATGAATAATTAAATTACATTGGTGACAATTTTATCTCGAGAATCAAAACAAGATGAAATAAATTTAATTAATTGCATATTTAGAAAGTAAATGGAAGAATTCATTAATTCTATGATCAATTCAGTTACAGGTAAATGGCTAATATTTGGTATAAAAGTCTGTATTTTATTGTAAAAATTATCTCTTATTGTTGCGTATTTTGAGCAATAGAAAAGAAAATGGATTGGGTTGCAAAATGCAGCTCCCCCCCCCCCCCCCCAACCCGGGAGCTGTTATCACGGTGAGATAAATATTACTAATATAAATATAAAATAAGAGAATTGGTTTGGTGATAGTTATTTCATCTGATAAAATAGGTTTTACTTGTGGGCAATATTACAAATTAGTTCATTTGTAAATGCCGAGACCTAGAATGTGCAAGTGACCAATACTGATGCACTGTTTACACAAGTTTAGAAACTGTAATAACATTTTAACAAAATAGTGGCCAACGAGCTGTAGGCGAGTTGGTCACTGATGTTCTTACCACATTTTGATGTCATATGTGATCTACAACTGAACCGACGCGATGGAATCTACTTGTTTGTTAAATTGAACACCATGCAGTGCTATGAACTCTCACTCCGAGAGAACCAAGTTTTGATAAAAATAAAACAAACTACTGCTAGAAAATACCGCTCTATTGTTTAAATTTGTATTGTCACCAGCATTTTACGATGTTACCACAGGCTCAAAGTTGTCTAAAGCACGTTTATATAGGAAGTTAAAGAATTGCTTTGCTCGGAGTCGACTGTGATGGTGTCTATAATGTTTCTTTCAGTTTTTTCGGTTTTCAGTGATGAACACTGAGTTAAGACATTAAAATTTTATTACAGTTTGCTTAGTTCAGTTTCGAAACTTGTGGAAACAGTGCATTAGTATTAGTCACTTGCACATTCTAGATCTCGGCGGCTTACAAAACCAGTTTGTAATATTGCCCACAAGTAAAACTTTATTGTATCAGCCGGTTACGTAACTGTCATCACACCAGGCTCTTATTTTGAATTTATATCAGTAATATTTACTCTGCTGTGAACTCGATAAAAGTAGAAAGGCTTGCTGAACTTTATTTGAACTTTATGAGCTAGTATTTAACCAACTGTTACCACAGTCTCAAAGTTGTCTAATGCACGTTTATATACTATGGAAGTAAATAATTGTTTTGCTCGCGGATTAGTCGACTGTGATGGTGCCTTGTTTCTTTCAGTTTTTCCGGCTTTCAGCGATGAACACCGAGATAAAACATTTAAATTTTACTACAGTTTGCTTAGTTCTGTTTCGAAACTTGTGGAAAAAAAATGAACTGTGCATTAATATTAGTCACTTGCACATTTTAGATCTCGGCGGCTCCTGGATACAAAACCAATTTGTAATATTGCCCACAAGTAAAACCTCATTGTATCAGCCGGTTATATAACTGTTATCACACCAGGCTCTTATTTTGAATTTATATTAGTAATATTTACTCTGCTGTGAACTCAATAAAAGTAGAAAGGCTTGCTGAACTTTATTTGAACTTTATGAGCTAGTATATAACCAACTGTTGTACATCAGTAATTGTACAACTTCGAATTACCTTCGAATTACCTCCGAACTACCTCGAATCACCATGCTGACTTATCTAAAGCCTTATGAGTGTGTATGTACTGTGTATGTGTGAACTCCACGAATAAACCTTGGAGATTTCCAGTTTTGTTCCATCGTTGTTAAGTTCCGCTCGCCTCCTCGAACGGGTTTCAATGACCGTGTACCTCTGGCATTGTGTGACGAGGGATACGCTGCCGAGTTTTTTTTCCCGCCGTTATCATCGATAGTGCATTATATTAAAGCCATACACGCGTTATTACGGCTTCGTAGTCGGAAGACACGTTTAAAACCAATCCGCGTTACATTCGAACAGTCAGGGGCAGTAAACGAGAACAGTCCTGCAAAGGAAAGCCACTCAGTACACGTTGGGTGAGACTGCGCTTAACTGCGGGAATTTAAACAAACGACTGGTTTAAGACTATCAAAATTGGAGCGACGAAAAATATCGACAAACCAATATTTATTGTTGATAGAATCTTAATATAATATTCTTGGGTTCCAACATTGACCATATATGCCTTGCGGAAATGTCACTTCTAGACCTAATCATGTAATACAATGAACACCTACTGTATTTCAACCACAAACAATTACCTCCTCGTTGAGTCAGATGAGAATCCTGTATTGCTTTTAAATTTGTTATTATTTTTTTTTTATTTGTATTTGCCAGATTAAGAATGCTTACCGTAGATACGTACAAACATACCATTTGGCGGCTAGGTCACTCCGAAGCCAGGCTACCTTGGCATACATGTATTAAATAAATAAGAAGGATATGATAAATAAATAAGTAGGATTTAAATAAATTGTCGGTTTACAATGAAGAAAACATACAGTTCATTTAGTTTTGTTAGTAATATCACAAAGGAAAAGCGCTAGAGTTAAAAAAATACTTCTATTAATTGAATTGAATGTGCCCGAAACTGTAATATTCAAATCCTTTAATTTTAGGTATTCTACGTCAACACGAACGTCAGTAGAGATAAAATACGTAAACTGCTCGATATCTGACTTGGACGTCTTTTAAAAGACACTAAAATGAGAAATATTATATTGCTGTTATAGTTAGCTGGATGAAGAATAACTAAAGAAATTTTCCTTTTTTTATGAAACTTTGTCTTTCATGTATAGGTTAATCTCTCAATTCAGTCTCAGTAATTTCTTGGCGTTGCGGAAACTATTATTTATTAGTATAAATCTTAACTTGCGTTCTATCACGAATGCTGTTGGCTACGCTACCCACTATCTATCTATCTATATATTCTGTTGTAGAAAGTGAGTAGAGTGTGTAGCCTAATGGCGGCCACCGCAGTCTTATCGTTTTCGAAGTGTCTGTGGAGAGCATTTATATTGTTGTTAACTTTTGAATGTCTAGTAGATTTATACTAAAACAATTTTTTTATTGCGTGATAGTTGATTCTGGCAACTATCACGCCGATAGAAATCTCGAGCCATAATCTAACTGTTAATTAGCCGGATTGTCAGTGTTGTGGTTTTGGTATCGTTCAGTGTCTTTTGAACCTTAAGGGTCATGCCATTTGGTGATCACAACTTCCGCAACATCACGAAACTGCCCTTGATTTTGTGGTCAGTGTAAATACAGGTTAAGACAAAAACTAACGAATGCTGCCGAGACCGCCACTTACCAGTAACGAGCAATTACTGTCATTACTGGGACAGTGACGTCAGCTAACTCTAACTTAGTGTTCCTGTGATGCCATCATAAATCAGCGAATATATGTATTTACTCCTTTTTTATTTAAATCTACATGCAAAGACAAAGACATATAACATGTCACATGCAGTCGTATCAAAGTTTTTACGCCGCTGCCTCACCAATCAGAGTTTGTCTGTCACAAACGACAGACTAAAATAGTGATTTTTGTAGCCACATATTGCATTGTATTCGGGACCAAAACAGTTAGATTAAACTAATTAGTATACAAATGAAGAACACATTTTCAAAACGCAACATTTGTTTGTGATTGCTGATAGCTGTATCGATGATGCCTTATTAAAATTACCAAATACAGCTGCGCGCATGAGTGGGTTTAAGTTTAATTTGCTGTCGACAAAGAAAACTATCAAAATATACCAGGCTGGGTAAAAAAGACTCCTGTGACAAGGCATCTTGGTAAAATCAAACTTAGGTGTGATATTGCTTAAACTTAAAAAAATAAAACAAGGCAATTACTGATATTCTAATCAGTTATATTGCTATCAGAAATACGCACCGCTCATGCACAACAGTGATATATTAACTCAGAGATCTGCCCTATTTCTTACCGAGTCATGATAATAAATTTTCTTTTGAATGATGATACTCAAATCACAACAAACATTGGATATTATAATATTGAGCTATCGAGAGTAGTACGCTCTTGAAACCTCTCAAGTTGACTACAGTCGCCGCTCCTTATCGTTGGTTCGATCTGCAATAAATATCTTTTATTATGTATCACTGAGTTGTGACGACGATACTGAAAGTTCTCGTCGAATCCGCGTGGTCTGAAAAAAATTGTCGGATACATCAATCAGGCCAAATTAAAATAAGCAAAGAGTGGTACTAATGAAGAATCTACTACTCAATAGGTTTTTAATGGAATGGTCACGATTTAGCATTTCACTGCTAAATGCTCAAACGTTAGATCCGACGTGACAACATAACCAACTACTCCAAATAAACGTAATTCTGACTCGACACTCGAAGATTTTATCCATAGAAGTAAAAACACTTTGACCGTCTTTTACTGAATTGTTTTACAGTGTGACCATTCAGAAGAAAGGTCCTTAGCAGTGCCAGTTACTTATACCGGTAATAGTCTTTCGGTGAATTGTAAATCCTCATTGAACCCCCGTTTCAGATTACAAGAATATTGTTTCTTTTGTATAAATAGTTAAATTAAATACGAAAATACTTTAAACTATTCCCCAAAATATTCTGAAATGGAAAACATATGATCAGCTTAGTTAAATTAAAAGTACTATTGCCAATATTTAAATTACTTTTTAGTGGTTTCTTTATGGGTTTGAATTGACGTCATAACGTTTGCTGCAGAGACATTAAACTTCCATTTTAAATGACGGGACTTGACTATTGTTTCTTTTTTTATCAAGAGTTAATTTAATATGCATTTACTTCAATATTGTGTTCAACCGCTCCATTCATCAATACAAAGCTGCATGAGAAGTTGGTTTCTTTGTCGGTTCGAATTGACGTCATAACCTTTGATCGCTCACGATATACCAACCGGCTGAAATCAATCAGTTATAAAACTCTCATTCATGAGAATGTCTAAAGCATGAACTCAAGTTTTCTTTCAACAAAAATTGAAAACAAACAGCACTAAAATAAGATATTGCTCCATAGCTTTCACTTTGATGGTCAAATTTCAAGATTTTATCCACCGCTATGTGCTCAAAGTATGAAGCGAGTTTTCTATGGGTGTAGGAAAGAGTGTTTTGCTCAGTAATGCACGTTAGAATGTGTTGGTTGATATGTTGTTGTGTCTTTTCAGTTTTTTCATCAGCTTTATAGCGATCAGCTCTAAGTGAGAGTAGTTTTGCTTAGTCTATTTTGAAACTTGGGATGCAGTGCATTTGTATTGGACTGGCACATCCCGCTCATTTCACAAACCAATTTGTAATATTGCCCACAAATCAACCCGTATTTCATGTAACATATATACCTATCATTGCGCCAATACCCTTCCTTTTCATATCGATCACAAGGTGTTTTTAAACAGTTTTTGTTGTTTGGTACCACCGAACCAACCTACTCAGTGATAAGAGTGCAAAAACAACAAACAAAATACGTATATACAATAACAACAGAAGGGTACATAGGAACTTGTGTGTAAATAAGTACCAGAGTAGATCTAGATTTCAAACATTTCCGCTTTTTAAGTATTATATAATCTTTCGATAACAAGCCATCCTGGTTAATTTCATCACATCTTCTATTCCATGCAAAGATATTCTGCCAATCAGTGCCTTCTGAATTAAAACATACTACAAGGCGGCTTTGCCAATAGGGTAGAAATTGCGCGCAGGTCAGTTTCGGTCCTTTTTAGTTAGTTCTGCTAAGCTTAGTCAAACTACCTGAATGCCGCCATGAGAACCTCTTTGGGAGGTCTCGAGTGTTTTACAGGTAAGTAAGAATGGGTGCACGTGGATAAATTAAACAGATTTCGAACACGATTTCGTCTTCCACACTGAATCGGATATAAGGTTTTCAGGGGCCATCGCGCGAATTAATGCCATTGATTTTCTTTATTACTTTACTAACCCCTTTGAGCCGATATAAGAACAACGCCATATTCGCTTTTTAAATTGTGGATGGTAATATTCAGACATTAAGTATTGACACTTATCGAAAACGTACATCTTTGAACAGGCGGCACTGCATGATCAAAAGAAAAGCATAGGAACAGGTTATTGATTAATACGACTCTCCAAGCTCACGTTAAGACACGGCAAGGGATTTTCACGTTCCGACTCAGACGACTCACACAACGCTAAAAATGAATACCTTCTCGTAATGGAACTTGGGCTGCCTGTGCTGCTACCAATTGGGATCCTGTACATCGAGACTGGATCATGGATCTTGACTGATTATCAATTGCGAGCAGAAAACATAAACCAGTTGCAGCCAATAGTATTTCAAACAGCCGATTTTTTCTTACATAAGCTTACGAAATAGATCGGGATATTCTAAAGATATCATTTTTCGCAACTCTGAAAACCTAAAGCTCAATCTCGAAGTTCAATCATATTCAAAAGGAGTTGTTCTAACAGCAGGTGAAAATTACCTATTTGTATTTGTCTTTCTTTCAGTGTTCACAAAGATTGTGTTATTTTCCAACAAGATAAAAAGCTACTTTTTATTGAAAAACTGATGACCTGCAACAGAGGCAAAACATATTCCGTGATCACGCCTTTGTATCATCTTAAAAAACAAACATTAAATTAGAGAGTTTTAAAAGCGATATTTTTCACTCGACGCCTTGCATATACAATTAGGTAATTCACCTGCCGGATATTGGTGGAAATTGCTAATTGTAATGAGTTTCTATGTTTAGATGGATAAGTACTCATGTTGTATGAAATCAGTCGTGGGGGAGATCATACTTGCGTATTTTATAGTCCGTAACTACCGATAGCTGAAATACGACAAGCAGTTAAGTTATGGCGCTCTTTTATTTTGTTTGCGTTTTTAATATTTTCAGTCTTTTCTCTGCCTTCGAAAGTGCATCGGCACGTGTTTAAATGATCTATTTTATGCCATGGGAACTGCCACGAATTAAAACTAAGTACCCTTATCATAAGAAGAAATGCTTATACACTAACAAGAAGATTATCATATCAAGTGAATTTTCGAACAAAGAATCAACCATAATGTCAGTGAGTTTTAGCAAGTTTTCCATGATAAATTTCCATCCTGGCCATCTCTGCATGACAAGACACTTTCCGATATTTTACTCATTTAACACCTTGTACAGCACAATGCGTGGATAGCGGCGGAAAAGAAGTTAATAGCTTTCATAAAAGGATTAATGGCACTTTAAAAACAAGCCAAACACGATAAAGACATGCAATTATGACGCGCTATGCAGGAAATCATTACAAACGAACGAAAATTGTAGAAAGAGCTGTATCATACATACGTCAGCGGAATTTTACACTTTCCGTTCCCGACAACAGGCAGAATGACAAATGAGGCGTCTAGAGTACAAAGCTACCCCTTGGGGTATTTTTTCATTTAATGCTTCGGTGTTGCAGCATAAATTAAAGTCACTAATGTACTTCTCTACCCCCAACCTCCCAAAGGAAAAAATAATGTCCGCTGCAGACTTCAACCAGCTTTCTTACCAGTTTTCTTGTTTTGGTCTGAAACAAGAGAGTTATGTTGTCTTGTCTGAAACTGATAATAAAGTAGATATGCTGGTGCAAGTGTTTCAAGCGACCAAAAGTTTGAAGCATTACTTCCCGGAACTGGTGTGAAGTGTACATGTTTTGCGTGGAGACACAGCATAAGAGCTGAATACAGGCATTGGCCTCCAAAACAACACAGCTTTATCTCCTACAGATATTTAATAAATCTTCTCTGTTCAAAATGAGGCGAATTCTGCATAGAAAACAGCATTTATCGTGTAAGTACAAAGTACAGTTATGTGAATAAGCTTTTCTATTGTCTAAAAAGTGCTACGTATTAAATCAGCACGGTTGGTTTCACACCTTATGAATGGCCAAGGTGAAACTGAAAAGAAAGGACGCATTTTTCATAATGACATTGCTGCAAAAGAAAAAAACAGACAGCGCCATAAATTTGAAAGGTTGTACTAAACTTTTTGCTTTTGTCCGTCGACAAGTTGAAACGTTGGAACCAAATCAGTTCTGAGATGACTCAAGGATTACACTCATTATAGTTCTGTGGCGGAACTTTGGGATTAACGTTTTCTCAAAAAATCGTCAACGAATGACGCCTTTCTCGCTTTAATTTGGACTGTTTGTTGCCTTGTTTGTATTTCTTACATGATAACTGTACACATGTTGAATTGTTTATTTTCCTTTTTTCGTTCTGTATTGCTACTGTTGATAACGCCTTAGATTTAAAGGAAATATAATATCGAGTATTTGCACAGCTAAGTCCGGTTCGAAACTTAACTTGAAAGTGCATATCATTAAGCGGTTGCACTGACCACATCGATTTCAGATCCAATAAAATATATTGCCCTAAGAAAACATTCATTTTTCAGTATTGCATCTATATCCTTTAAATAGATACCATATTCTTAAACACATGCAACATTATGAACGATACAAGACGACGTCGAGTCTAGCTGAATTCAAAGTAAAATTACCGGCGTCAGAAATCATAGTGCACTAAGTATTTTCTTTTGCAATAAATCTAATAGCTATTTTATTCCCAGTTAAGTCCTAGGTTGTCATTTTCGTACGGCCATAAAAAAAGTGTGTTTGTATCTTAAACGGTCTTAAACTTACGTTTCAGCAATAATTACCATATCGATGTCCACTTTGTTTTGAATGCGACAAAGAAAATTAAAATCCCTCGTTCGTCATAAAACAAATAACAAACAATATATTGCTTTGAAAAGTTATCTACCGTTTGCGTGTATGCCTGACAATAGTTTGCGGCCTCACACAAATGCGGATATTAGCCTTAACATTAAACGTGCTTTTGTAATATTGCCGTTAATTACCGACACACCCCCAGAGACTTTGCCCCCGTGACTGGAGGATATCAGATATAAGGAACGGAGATACATGCTCAGATCACTTCACTGCAGCCAGCAAGGCTTTCCAGAGAAGAGATACTGCGGAGCACAAGTCAGGATATCATCAGTTCTGCCCTATCTTGGTTTCTCGGCTCAAATCTACACTTCGAAAAGGTACTAACTTGTTTCTCTCTTACACTGCATGCAATCATTTAGTTTCTCAGTCAATTTTGTCAGTGTGGAATACAACTGCCAAAATATTTTTCAATTCTAGTTTTCAATTCGTTAACTTGCTACCTTTTTTACGAAAGCCAGGCAAACGCATGTTTATTTTTTAACGATTAACTGTATCAAGTCATATGTCGGTGTATTTCAAACCGGAGGCACCCAGCCAGTGATGTTTAGGAAACGCTTGAAATGGTGTTGCACTATTTTCCATATAATGTTTATAATTAGCGCCTATAACGGAAACTATGTGAAGGGTAATACAGTTTGAGCTTTTCGGTTCTTTTAGCTGAATAATTTATATTTAGCAG
This sequence comes from Cladopsammia gracilis, assembly GCA_022457155.1. NCBI lineage: Eukaryota > Metazoa > Cnidaria > Anthozoa > Scleractinia > Dendrophylliidae > Cladopsammia > Cladopsammia gracilis. The sequence goes on from JAJGOT010000006.1 coordinate 3,075,540, forward strand.
CAGAAAATTTTAGGCAAAAGAAATCTTATCCACGAATTTGCTGGCTGCTTTCACCTTTTCGAACTGATCCTAGCTGATCTTATTTCGTACTCTGAAACGAAATTCTTTGTCCCTCAAAATAAAAGGCGTTGCATTTTTCAATGTAACGAAATTTTGAGGCAGCATTGAAAAAAATATAGTTTTTAATGTAATTTATTATGAATTTTTAAGATCATGGACTAAGGCCCTCCGAACAGCTTTCCCGACCGAAACGATGCCCTCCGAATAGCTTTCCCGACCGAAACGATGCCCTCCGAACAGCTTTCCCGACCGAAACGATGCCCTCCGAACAGCTTCCCGACCGAAACGATGCCCTCCGAATAGCTTTCCCGACCGTAACGATGCCCTCCGAACAACTTTCCCGACCGAAACGATGCCCTCCGAACAGCTTTCCCGACCGAAACGATGCCTTCCGAACAGCTTTCCCGACCGAAACGATTGGCTCCTGTCAAACGACGCTTGTTCAGTTTTTCCGCGCTTTTTTAAAGTAATCAAAGATCAAACTGACTTAAAGTGAAACAAGATATTATCTTATCGTAGAATATTTAGCACACACCGTGGCTGGAAAGAAAACCATTATATACGGGAGTTGTCTGAGATTAATTAATTGGTTGGTTGGCGTGCATGGCATCCATGCAGTGGAAGTAGTAATCCACAAGAAACAATTAACCATTCAGCAGTACCGCCATTTTAACTCCCCACCGGTGAAACTGGAATTTGGTCGGCGCCGAAGTTTTTATCTTTCGAGGGCTCTTTTTTTAACAAACTTCCACCAAGTGTGCGAATCGAGAGTGTTATTTAGGAAATCATTGCATGACAACTTTTATGACTCTTTACGGTTTTAGTACATTTATTCTTTAAATGTAGTTTTGATAGTGATTTATACCACTTTTTATGCGTATTTTTTATGTTTGTTCTTCTGCGCATGTGCGCGTAGACACTTTGCTATAGACGATCATTCTCGATCCCCGAGCTCTCGGTTGTTTTGTTTTTGTTTTGTTTTTGTTTTTTTTTTTCGGGGGGGGGGGGTTGGGGGGGAGGGTGGGGGGGGGGGGCGCCTCGGTCATGCGCAAACGAGAAGAGCTCTGGGGTCGAGAATGTATAGACAGTGTCACCGGAACTTTGTAAACCTTTTTATTTTGTTAACCAAAGGTAACCTATTTTTGTATAAGGTAGCTTATTTTATTTTATTATATTTCTTTTGTAGTATACGGGGACCCTATGTAGTGATGTATAGAATGTGCTGATGGGTTATCCTATTAAAATATTATTATTATTATTATTATTATTATTATTGCTTTTTTTAGAGAGTGAAAGTAGTAAGTGTCTTCATGTTGGACAGTTTTTGTCTAACATTAATACTCGTTCTCTTGTTTCAACAGTTGTAAAGTGAGAAGAAATCCAAAAGCAAAATGAAGGCAACAAGGTTCGTCACTTTTTTACTTCTTGGAAGTTGAAATTCCTAAAACATTTCTTTTCACTCGGGAGAACTGATAAACAGTGGCATGTTTAAACGATTTAATACATTCATGCACACATTCACTAAAAAGTAGGAACTACTATACATGACTCAAATACGGCATTTTTGAACAAGTTTGATTACAAAGTTGGTAAAAGCAAGACACTGATGATCAGTTCAAAAGACATAAAACGATCCAAACCTCCAAAATCACAGCGATTGCATCCCACCACTGGCGCTAGTTCAATCATCGTACACTTTAGTACACTTTACAATTTACACTTTAACGGTTGATTAAAAAGTAGAAATTAAGTTACTAGGATTTTTATAAATGATGGTTTACATGTAGCTAAGATTAATTAAAAAGTAGAAAGTCTACTAAAAAGTGAGTACATCGTGAGACAATCAGTAAGAAATGCCATTATTCAGAACCACCACGATGAATAACCATAATTTCACGACAATTGTTAACTTGCTGCTGTTTGGCAATTTAGATACGATTAACCCTCGGACGTACACACAAACTCATACCCCAACCGTACAAGGGGGGTGTTGGGGCGAGGGGGGGGGGGGCGGGTGTTGCAACCCCTCCGATTGGGTTTTGCGATGTTACAATATTTTGGAAATATTTTACGTCTAATAGACAGCCTGTGATGTGCTCTACAAGAAAAGGTAAATATTATGGGTTGTGGCGCTGCTGGGGGTCCGTGATGTTATCCAAAATGGCCACCTAGATAGCCGCCATCTTGGATTTTACAAAAAAATTCAAATTCATCGGGAAATGCGGAAATTGTAAATGGCTTTGCTAGAGTTGCAAAATAAGATCATTCAATTTTACAGTTTGATGCTCTTGTAGCATTGTATGTGATTTTTTTTTCACCTAAAATGGTCTAGAAAAAATGGAGAAAAACCTTAAGGCCGGGTGGCAACCACCCCTGTAAGTCCAAGGGTTAATGTTTTGACTTTAGGCTTTGATAAAAACTGCTTATGACGTAAGTGTGTATACTGACTTAACGCTCCCTTTTAGCTTTCTTCTCAGCATTGTTCTGATTGTCGGTGCGTATGAAGTGCACCAAGCATCATCTTCTGCTGCAGCAGCTGCTGAGCAAGTATTGGAGACCCTTGAGCTGTCCAACTGCGATGACCTCAAATTGCGGTTGTTTTGTTTTCAGCGCAAGTATCGCACATTTGACGGCACATGCAACAATCTGTGCAACATAACCATTGGAAGCGCTGGCAGACCACTGCAACGATTACTGCCTAATGCTTACCAACAACCAGGCAACCAACCTCGAAGTCAATCTGTCATTCCCAACAAACCTCTCTCCAATCCTAGAACTATAAGCCGAGCGGTGTTTACTGTTAATAATGGGGCAAATATCAATCAAACAGCTCCGAATTTCACCCACCTGACAATGACTTGGGGTCAATTCCTAGATCATGACGTCACCTTAACAGAACTTACTCCAGGGGTGGAGTGTGGAACCAACAATGAGCCATGTCCTCAAAATCCTGATTGCACTGGAATCGATATTGAAGGAGAGAATCAACTGCAAAACAACCCTTCGGTACAATGTATCCCACTCCGAAGGTCTTTTAGAAACGAGGATGGTGAACAGGTTAGTGAGCTAAGTTTACGGTTTTCTTGTAGAAACCTCATCAGTACTTAGATAACAATGTGCTTTTTAAAAACAACAAGAAGCTGTACACAGCTTGACCTCGTGGCGCCTTTAAATTATTGAAGCATTGATTCCCGAGTGTTTTGATTGCTTTTACGGAGAAACAGAAGCTTAAAATTATGTCTAATCAAAGGCTCCTAAGAGCCAATCCGTGAAGAAGAAATGCTAACGCGTAACGCAATATTGCCGTAAGCTTACGTTTCCACACTGACACGGTTCGATATTTTTTTTTTAAAAAATTAAACGTAAGGATTTTTGACGAACGCAAAAAAAAAAAAAAAACAGAACATCACTTTCATAATGTCCAGTCCGAAGAAAGAAAAAAAAAACAGGACAAAAAAAAAAAAGAAAAATAGAAGTCTCGAACGTGACTTGAACTCGGGCCGTCCGGGGCTAAGCCAAAACGTCTATCCACTACGCTATCAAAGAACACTTCGTCTTGCTATTTTAAGGTAGAATTTTATTTTGTCACCGTTTCCGATAACCCGTGCATTATGCTTGCGTGTATACACGGGTTTAAAAGTAAGACTTCACTACATTCACTGCATTCAGTAGCCGACACTTCAAAGCTCGATCGCTAAGCAAATTGCAAGTTATATAAAACACAAAACTTGCCGGAACAAAAATCCCACAGGAATAAGCGGCGAACACAATATCAAACGGTCCTGTCCATCCATGAACGCCTTGCATTGTCTTGAAAACGTGCAATTGTACGCTGTAGTTCTTTACTTTGCTTGTCACTGTCAACACAAGGAGAAATTCTGCGGTATGTATTTCATGGCTTAAAGCCATATAGTCGCTGATATAAACTAAAATATGCGTGCATAAATTTGCATGCGCTAATCAGACACGAGAAAAAAGAAGAAAAGTCAGAGCCGGATTTACAACTCGTGTGCTTCGCCACGAGTAAAAATACCCTATTTCAGAAAAATTTTTTTAGATCACGCGAAAAAAGAAAGTTGTTAGGTGTTACGAAAGTGTCAAAAAATATTTATGTCACCATTACAAAAGAAGAAATTTTAAACGTACGTTGACGCAAAAAATATTTTGTATAAACCGGAAGCCCTATTAAGGAGTGCGCAAATCTGGACTCATTTATTTTACTTTTATGCATGCAGATAAATGAATTAACCTCTTACATTGATGGGTCACAAGTGTACGGATCAGATGATAATTTAGCAAACAGACTTCGTAACCCCAAGGACAAAGCCCTTCTGGATGATCGGCTAGTGCCAAACACCGGAGAGAGACCAAGGCTTCCTCCTAGCGATCCTGAGGCTTTCTGCAGATCGCCTAATCGTACAAAAGCTGATTGCTTTCTTGCTGGCGATATTCGAGTGAATGAAAATCATGGTAGGATACACCGTGACTGATAACTGGATCATGTTCCTGTATGACTCATTTTCAGTCAATAGGAGAATATTTGTTTACAATTTTACCTAAGTAGCATAGGCGCCTCTAAACTACTAGCTGTCCCTAGATATGTCCAGAAATGCAAGCAGTGGTGTCCTCACCTATAAAAGTTCACTAAGACACATGCACGAAATTCTGGCACATATGAAGTAATATGAAAACGACAAACAACTCTGTCAAATATGAAGTACTCATTAAACAATACTCCTTGCCTGCATTTCTGGACATAAGTGAGTTTCATCCCGTGAGACAATCGCAGTCTCTAACGTTCTCGACTGCCAAGCCCTAATGTTAAACTGAGAAGTAACTGATACAAGTAATGTGACATTTAAAGTACACGCAACGTGAAAATTACATTAAAAAGTAGATTATTTAAGTCTGATGATGTTAACATCCCTTAAAAAGCCCAAAGAGTTAAAACCAGGAAACAAGTTAAATAACGGTTTAAAAGCATTTAAAAAGGTCCAACTTACTATAAAATGTAGCCGTTTGTACATTGCATCTACAGCGTCTAAACACTTCGACAGCTTTCGGATATAGGTAAACATTGATAACATCGGTTTTTATGACAAAGGAGTAGCCTAGTTATAAACTTCGTTTGAAAGATATCGTTTCAATCATGTTTGAAATATTTAACCATTCTTATTTTTCACAGCCTTGATGGCGATGCATACTTTGTGGGTACGTGAACATAATCGTATAGTCAGTAATCTGCGCTATTACAATCCATACTTGTGTGACGAAAAACTGTTTCAAGAGGCGCGTAGAATCGTTATTGCCGAGATGCAGCACATCACCTACAACGAGTGGCTTGCAGTTCTGTTCGACGAAGAATTGGTAAGAGCTGTGTGAAAATATATAGCATCTTTGTAGGAAACCGTATTGTTGGCTCAAGAATGGAATAAAAATTTCATTGCTTTCATGGAAGACCCACTTTTCTTTTAATTTTAATAAAGTTGTTTGTTACATGATTGTCAAATGCCTGATATCTAGCATGATGATGGATAAAAGCTAAGTTCACAAGCTCAAGACCTTGTTAACCTCAAAGTCAGTGGGATTAAAAATTACTGAAAGCCCTCGAAAGGAACGTTAAACATCAACACACTTAACTCACGCTGAATGTTGGATTGGAACCAGGCCTTCGGGGAAGGCAGGCAATTTTTCTCAAACCGGAGCGTAGCGTTACCCCTGCTTTGAAATGGAATACAATGAAGCGTCTTTGAAATCATTTCTATTTGTACTTCTATTTCAGAGAAAAAGCTCAGGCCTTTTGTTGGAGCCTGATGGCACGTTCTTCACGGGTTATGATCCAGCAGTAAACCCAGAAATGTTGAACTCTTTCTCGACAGCTGCCCTCAGAATGGGACATTCTTTGATTCGAAACACTTTCGCTCTACGCCCTGTTTCAGCTTTTAACCAGCCGAGAAGTCTTCAAGTCAGCGATATGTTTAACCCTATACGATTCTTTGAAGAGGAGAACGTATACGGAGGAATCTTTGAAGGACTGACCAGATTAGAAGCAAGGAATTTTGATCAGTAAGTAAAATGATTTTTATCCATGTAAAAATGAAGTGTTCGCAATGTTTATCCATGTAAGGCTTAAGTGTCCGCAATAACCATTTATCCCTCCTAATTAGAATGGTGTAATGTAATTTGTTGCAAGCAAAAATCACAACAGAATATAAAATATGGTAGCCGAGTATCATGAATTATCCAAATAACCGATTGAGTTTCTGTAGTGTCCACCTCAGCACTCCAGTATTCTTTACGACTTTTTCTTTTCATTTTGAACTCTTTACTGATATATGTTTTCACTCGGAGAAACAAACACGGCTGACAAAAGCCATGGGGGCAATGAGACCGCGATCTGTACGGGAGCATACATCCGCGAGCTGCCCCGCGTATCTTCTTGTGTGGGACAAAAATAAACTTGCATAGATTAACCCATTTTCTGTAACTATGGTGCTGCGCTCTCGGCCGTAGGCCGCAAAAGAGCTCCGCTAAGAAAATCTATAAATGTTTAAATTTCCTCACTTCGCTATTCTTTGAAGTTCAATTGTCAAATGTTGGATTGCCGAACTGAACACAAACGATCGAACTTCGACTGATCGGAAATTAAATTGTTTAGGTAGTTAGGTTAATAAGATGGTTATTTTTGTTTTTCAGTTTCTTCGTTGAAGCTGTAGGTTTGAACCTTATTGTCGAAGGACCGGGACCGAACGGAACCCTCGGGGCCGACCTTCCTGCCATTAACATTCAGCGAGGCCGCGATCATGGTTTACCAAGCTACGCTGCCTACAGAGAAGCGTTGGGAGGTGGAAAAGTTGTCTTTTTCTCAGATCTTCGTACCACAATATCTCAGGCACGAATTAACCGATTGAAAGAAGTTTACGCAGCGGCGAAGGACATCGACATATTTGCCGGATCCATAAACGAGTTTCCAGTTAGAGGAAGTATATTTGGCCATGTCTTCACAGCGCTTTTGACCAAGCAGTTCAAAGCTTCACGCTTTGGCGACCGCTTTTGGTATGAGAGAAATGACCCTCAGATTGGGTTTACCCAAGCTCAGCTGAGTGAAATAAGAAAATCGTCCATGGCTCGGGTAATATGCGATAACACAGACATAGTGTTTTCCATTCAACGGAAGGCATTCAGGCCGGAAAGTGACAGCAATCCCATGGTTCCTTGTAGCAACTTGGATCTTGTCAACTTGAAGGAGTTCGCTGAAGGTAAGAGTTTTTCTCTATTTTTTTCGTTTGCATTTGTAAATCCCCATTGAGGTTTGATGTAACAAGTGTATTGGGCCAGGCGGCCGCCTTCTGTTGCATGAAAACGCTAGGAGTAAAAAAATATGTATATTGCTAACCTCCCTGAATGGGATCAGCTTGTCCACCTCAAGGAACGGTCGTGACTAGAATGGATACTCCAAAATCAGGTTGGATCACCTCGGACACTTATTGAGAATTATATAACGTAACGTCGACACTTAGAATTTATTTTCAATAAATTTTTAAGTGTAAAAAAGAAAATCTAAAATCCCCACTCAGGATTGAACCTGTGACCTCAGCTAGGCTTAGGCTTACATAGCCTACCGTACCACTGTACCACCTAGCTTCTCAGGTTGCTCAGTCCTAAATTTAACTATATAAACTGCTGCCCCTAACCTCGACTGAAAGCTGACCAGTTACTCCGTTATATAAGTCTCAATAAGGTGTCCAACCTGATTTTGGAGTATCCATTCTAGTCACCACCCTCAAGGAACCTGAGTATCAGATGGTTGGGATGCACAATGCGCAGGACAAAGCCTTTTGCCTAAGACAAACGGAGAAAGAAACCACGAACTACATCTAGCTCTGAGCTAAAGGTCGAACATGAAACAGATGCGCTAGCTAGCCACGTGACACAACGCCAATGATCCCCACACCGTGGAAAGAATTGCCCAGTATAACTTGACATGCGATACTTTCTCGACGCTGTAATTAGAGTTGAAAATAAAAAATTAAAAAATATGCATCAATACGACCACTAATCAACGACTTGTTTTCTTTTTTTTCTGTGACAGCTGGAGAATACAGTGCTTCAGAGGGAGCTCAAGAGTCCAATTCGCCTGTTGGCGTTTGGGCATGAGGCGTTCACTGCATGGGTTATAATCCATATTTAAAGAGACACTGTCCTGCCGAAATAGCAAAATGTCGCTTACCTTATTTCCGCGTTATATCACTAAATCAGGCCACAAAATAATATACAACTAACTGGATAAAAGATCACTATAGAGCAAAACAGAAGCAGTAGTTTAGAGATAAAGTGCAGGAATACAAGGATGGAAGTGGATTACATTTCATCAAATTTGATTTCGTGACAGGCGGTCAAGAAATCAAAATTGCCATTCGTGTGGAATTTATAACGGAAGCTTAAAGCAAGCTCCCGGACATAATCGTGAAAGCACGATATATCAGCCTGGACAGTGTCCCTTTAAGACTGCAACATGATGACAAACTTGAATCAATAGTTTGGTGATTTACTTTTCAAGACTTAGTTATAGCTTTTCTAAGCTGGACAACAGCAACATTTCCTCGATTAAGCGCTTACTTTCGATACGCCCTCTTAGTTTCGAACTGTAGCAACACCCGGCCCTTAGTTTTGTGAAATCGGGTCTTTGTTAGATGTGTTCAAACTTCTAGCCAATTTATGTATGTTAGAAAGGCAAAAATACGAATTCAAATTCAAATTAAGCGCTTAAGTAACTTGTTCGAGGAAATGCGGTACAGTGTAGTCACAGTGCCATTATTGATATTTGCTGCATAACTTAACTCCTACCACAAAGTAACAGACCAGAAAAAGGATGAAAAGGTGCATTCTTTAATTTTGATCAGGGAAATCACACATGCGCAGACCTATTTTTGTATGTTTTCGAAAGATTTCAGGCTTATTTCATAAAAAAATGGCAAAATGGTCAATCAATATTCCCGAACATGTTTCAATTATGCCTTGTCTTGCTTCAGTTACTAACTTGTTAAGTAAACCAAGGTGAATTCGTCTTTAATTTCCAAATAATGTAAACCATCATTGCATCAAAGCAGTCATGCTGTAGTATAACATTTAGTAAAACGTGTTGTAAAGGTTTTTTCATTTAACCGATGCAAGCTAGACTTGGACGTGCGCACAACGGGTACCAAGCGAAGGCAATAGGTAGTTCACACAATCTTTTTCATGATTAGTTTTAGGATTCAGAGTTCGTTCGATCAGGTTATAATTCATGCCTTCAAGCTTTAGTTAAAAATGTAATGTTTATGTTGGTAGGAATAAAGTTTGCAAAAGAACTGAACATGTGCAATAAGAGTGTTACTTTGCTTTGAAACATAAATCAAGTTCATCAACTGTAATGACCAGCGCCCGGGGGTGGGGGGGGGGGGGGGGGTACTCGGCAAATTTGCCAGTAAAACTCATCTAGACTAAATTCTTGACGCAACTGATCAGTTTCGAGGAAAATGATACCCTATTGTAGACCAAAAATCTCTGATTACTATACCCTATCCCAGACTAAACTGCCTGAAAACCATACCTTTCACAGCGGCACATACCCATATAGCTCATATATGGGAGTACTCCCCCCCCCTCCCCCCTCCGGGGACCAGCGTAGGATTGTGACGCATGAGTCAAGATTCTCCTTCGCCGGAAAATCAATAATCACGGATACCTCATTGGACGGAAGCGAGCACCATCTGTACTTGATCTGCAATCCCATACCTGTCATAAAACGCGACGTGCATTAGAAAACATTATAAAATGCTCAAGGAAATATGCGCGCTATGATTGGTCAAACCGAGTTCATTATAACTCGATAAAGCACGCGCGTGACGTAAGGTTCATTAAAACCGTTTTCATTTTAAAAAATAAATTTAAAAAAACTTGTTCCTCGTGCATTGTTGAGTTATATAAGCACTTAGGAATTTTTAAGACAACTCGAGAAGTGCGAGAATTTAGGTTATCAGACTCAATAAATAAATTAATATGAGCACCAGTCTGCTCATGATTTTCGTAAGTGCCCAGGCACTTTGCCAAAAAACCCTTTCTCTTAGTTGTTATTTTACCAACAATTCCCTGGCTCTATAAAAACACTTATCAAAATGGTGGATAATCCGCAAAAAAATAGTAGAAATGTCCGAATTGAAGCTGAGCAGTGATTTAAAAATACTGACAAAAAGCAGGATTCTGAGCACCGAATGTAAACAGAACTTTCAAATTTGCCCACCAGAAGTCTGAACAACACCCAGTTTTGGGCACCGAGTACAGTCAATATATCTGGGTAGAGTCTAAATGCTATAGCTCAGAAGGAGGTAGGACACCTTAATGAGAATATATAACGGAGTAACTGGTTAGCTTTCAGTTGAGGTCGGGTTACCAGTTTATATAGTTAAATTTAGGCCTAAACAACCCCAGAAGTTAGGTGGTACGGTAGGCTACGAAAGCCTAAGCCTAGCTGAGGTCACAGGTTCAATACAAATAAGAATACAAACTCTTTCTATTTGACTGTCAAGCATGATGTAAAACAACTCTAATTTATTATTTAGTTCTATTTATTTAATTATTTAATTTAAATAATTATTATAACAACTAGTTACTAAAAGTACTGTATAATCTCCACCCACTTGCAACTGCTCTGTGGTAGTAGCCAACTCGAAAGCTTGGCTCCTTTGGCTACTACACACTCTTCTTTTGTTATGTTTAATTCAATGTCTAGTTAGCTCTGTTCTTACTTTTTTTGTATTTCCTTAATGTTGGTATATTGTAATTGAATAAGTGTGAATAAAATGAACTTGAACTTGAACTTGAACTTGGAGATTTTCGATTTACCTTAAGTATGTTTTCACACTGACACGGTTGTTCAATATTTTTTTTTAATTAAACGTAAGGATTTTTGACAAACGCAAAAAGAAAAATACAGTACATCACTTTCATAATGTTCAGTCCGAAGAAGAAAGAAAAAAAAAAGAAAGAAGGACAGGAGCTAGATTTGAACCGGGGACCTTTTGGCTATTAGTTAGCGATTTACACCACTTGGCCACCATGCTCACCGACTTGAAACGGGATAAATTTTATTCATTATTTTAAGGTAGGTAAGCATCAAAACGCGCGTCTCGGTTGAAAATTCATTTTAGATCGATTTTAACCTTGCATTAAAGACTCCAAATGCGAAACATCTTTAAGCTTATTGTTGTTTATATTCGTTTACAACAATTTAGTTAGTGTTATCGCTGGATTCACGCTGTTCTTGTTACAAAACTGACAAAACGCATTCGTAACAAAGCATTACGTCATTAAGTTTACAGCTGATGGAAGGAGTGAGCGAGTGAGTGACTCATTTGCATATCTGTCGCCATTCTCGGCAAAAAAAAAGCAGTGGAGCTCTGGGGACGAGAATGATCTGTCGCCGTTACCGATAACCCGTTCATTACGCATGCGCGTATATTCACGGGTTAAAAATGCACGTGCAGAGGCATTGTTTTCGCTCATTAATCGTATTGTTTTGTGCAGCTCTCGTTAGCAAATGATAACATAATCTCTCACGTTCAAAGTTTAACCTTCTGAAGTGCGGCCGCTCAGAAAAATAAACTCGGTTATTTTATTACAAACATCTTTTCACCGAGTTATTTTAACCGGGTTATTTTAACCTGGTTACTAAAAAATAACCCAGTTAATTCACCAAGTGCGGCCGCAGCCAATATGTGTCATAAAACTACACTCCTTGAAGGTTTCATCCTGTTTGCTTTGCTAGATTTCAGTTGATGTGATCAGAAGCAAAGTATTTTTTTATATGCTCATTCTACTCACAGACGTAGAACTTTTGTTAGGGAATCGTTTATTTAAAAAATAGTCGATGAAATTTGTAAAAAATCTTTGATCTAAAGTTTAAAGTGCAATGCACTCTCTCTGTAAATTTCAAGCGCATTGAATCATTTTAAGGGCGCGAAATAAAATTAGAAAATGGTCACACCCACTCAGCCAATCAGTGCCCAGTATTTCTGTGCTCTATATCCCTTAGAAAATGGTCACACCCACCCAGCCAATCAGTGCCCAGTATTTGGGTGCTCTATATCCCATAAACTGTCTTAAATTATGTAAAGAGGCGGGGGCTTTGAAGCCAAGGGAAATTGTGGGGTAAAATAACTACTCATTAGTAAGCTCTATATAGAACATACTAATGAATTCATTTGTTTTCCTTTGTCTTAAAGCCTAATTAGTATGCTCTATATAGAGCATACTAATGAGAAAATAGAGCATACTAATGAGTATATAGAGCATACTAATGAATTACAGGCTGCTAATGTAAACAAAAACAACAATGACAATTTTATTTAAAGTTTTCGCTTTACATAACTTAAGCAAGAGATTAATCACCAAAATAACAAAACGAAATTCGACTTAACAATTTTTAGGAAAAATTAAACGAAAGACTGGCCCTTTCTTTCTTTCTTTCTTTCTTTCTTTCTTTCTTTCTTTCTTTCTTTCTTTCTTTCTTTCTTTCTTTCTTTCTTTCTTTCTTTCTTTCTTTCTCTCTTTCTTTCGAGGCACTATATTCCATAGAACATTCACGTTGATTGTCTAACCCTTACTTAAAAGTATTGGGGTCTTGTTCATTCATCTTTCAAAGTTTCATTGCCGTATACACCTTATTCCAAAATGGCGGCTAATTTATTGTTCTTTTATATGCATGTTAATTAGCCCTCTTGGCCTCATTTTTGCTTGAAAATTCTTTTGTATTTTGCACATGCTGACGAGGCCAAGAGGCTAATTTACATGGATATAATAGAATAATAAAATGGCCGCCATTTTGGAATAAGGTGTATTATTTGCTGACAACTGGTTTATTTCAGGACCTTCTCTTTTGTCCACATTCTACATGTTTGTGCGCTTTTGAATAAACAAGTTTGCCATTCCTTCAACACAAACCCACATTTAAACGTGTTGCACGTGTGTGGCCGCACACTGGGTTGAGGAAAGTGCTGAGCAAAATTCCTCGCGAGGCAGTTAGCTCAGCTCTTTCCTCAAGTGTGCGTTGGAGTTTTTGTGAATTTGTCGCCTCGCGAGGTCGTGAGGCAAATATCTGTCGCGTTTGATATTTTTTGCCTCGTGAGACAAATTCCTTATCGTGTGCGGGCGCCGCGTCAATCTGGCTGAGCCAAATTAATCGATCAGCCATGCAATAAACAACAAAGTGGACGGCGCGGCTCACGTAATTTCAAGCTCGACATTCATGTTGGCGGGCGGGAGTGTGATTTTTTTTTTTTGTTTGGAACAAATGCATAGATACTGTATACGACTCCATGACCATCGCCCCAGTCATACCAAGGGTAAGACACACAAAACCAAAGCTCAGACACTAGACTTCGCTCTATTTTGGAAAGAGAATCACAGCACCTGCGAGCGATGGAGATGAGGAAACAGAGCTCAGACAGACAATAAGACCAAGGAAACTGAGAGCTATATAATGCATGGAAGCAAAAAGGGTGGAAGAATGGAATGTAAGCGCAACTACAGGCCCTCAAGTGAAGGAGAAATGTAAAAACACAAGAAGATGAATTGAAAAAGGAGTTTAAAAAAACGCCATAAGCATTTTGATTAAAAACAAACAAAACAAAAACAAACTAAACTTCTTGATCATTGATAATTTGCAATTCATATACATGCACTTTAGTGAGCTCACTAAAAACTTATTGTAATAAAAAACATAGATTGATAATATGAAAATATATTTATCTGCTCAGTAGGTCCGTCATTCTCGTCAAGGGCACAGTGAACACTGAACAGACCCGGTAGAGAGATTAATTCTAACAAAACATTCCTCCCGAAATCAGATAAAAATGCGCACGAGAGACAGGAAAACTTCGATGAAATTGACGACTTAATTTATATTTTATATTATACGTATATAATTTATCTCGTCCGCCATCTTGAATGTTGAGCTTGAAATCACGTCAGCTCGCAATGCAATTTTATTGGCTAATCTCTCGGCGCCCGCACACGATCAGGAATTTGTCTCACGAGGCAAAAAATAGGGACCTTAAGCATCGACGACGAAATAGGACGACGACGCCGACCGGAAGTGAAATTTTGCAAATACGTTTAATTTGCATGTGAATGAAAACTCATTTTCATATGAAAGGTATCGCACCTAGCCTCGCTTTGATAGAGAGGCTAAAGGCAACTCGGAAATGGCCTATTGCAAGCAGGCATCCCACAGCAAAAAGCGGCGATGCCTTAGTTACCTTGAGCACAATATCACCAGTTAATAGTCCAGTTTCGAATTCGCCATGGTCGCTGAACGAAAGCACTGAAGACGCATTTTTACACGATTAGCCTCAATCTGAAGTGATAAATTCATAAATTCAGGCGAGAGGATGACCTGTTTAGAGCTCTGTCTGTTGTTTAATTTTCAAATTTCACGCACCTTCTTCCGGTATTTGTGAATATTTTACATCAGGTCGAGTCTAACCCTGTATCAATGTGTCATTGGTGTTTGAATTCAGCGGTAATTTTAAATACGAAAATGGCTTATTCTTATAACTATTTTTGTAACTGCGGATACGTGTGAAGAAATTCGGTGAATAAAATTATTTTGTAACTGACTTTACACTCCCGTTATAAACACAAAGCGACAAGATTACATTTACAGCGAGCTCAACTTTGCGAAGAGGCGTGTCCGTCAATTAAATTCGCTCTCTCGGATGGGCTTTCTTGTAGAAAAAGTTTGTTTGGCGCTCACGGTAAGTCGCACTATAAATTAATGTTACTAATAGGTAGAAAAATGAATACACCTTATTTCAAAATGGCGGCCATTTTTTATATGCAAGTTAAATTAGCCCTCTTGGCCTCATTTTCGCTTGAAAATTCTTTTGTATCTTGCACATGTTGACGAGGCCAAAAGGGCTAATTTACATGGATATAAAAGAATAGTAAAATGGCCGCCATTTTGGAATAAGGTTAGACAAGTTTGTGGTTGTCGTCTTTGAGTCAAGAAACCAACATAGGGCAGAAGGATTCCTTGACTTGAGGTCCACAGTATCTGTTCTCTGCAGAGCCTTGATGGCTACGTATACAATGAAGTAATCTGAGCATTACTTCATATCCTCCAGCTATGGGGGCAAAGTCTCTCGGTGCGTGTCGGTAATCAAAAGCCGGATATTACAAGCGCTTTTAATGTTAAGGCTGATATTCGCACTTGCGTGAGGCCGTAAACTATTTTAAGGCACGCGCAAACGGAAGAAGACTCGTCAAAACAAGATATTGTTTATTATTTATTTTATGACGAAAGAAAGATTATAATTTTCTTTGTCGCATTCAAAACAAAGTGGGCATTGATATGGTAATTACAGCTGAACTGAAGTTAAAGAACGTTAAAGAAACAAAGGAACTGTGTTGTATAGCCGTAAGAAAATTACAACCAAAAGCTCTGATTGGAGCAAAGCTGCTTTTGGCAAAATCATCTTCTCTCAAACTACATGTAATCCTTGAGTCATCTCGCTGATTATGTTCCAACTTATAACATTAAAGGTTTGGACTGCGGGAAAAAAAAAACGTTTAGGACAACCATTGAATTTTGGGGTACTTTTTTTTTGCAATATCTTTTTTCACTGTCACCTTCATTTCTTGATTCATAAGGAATGGAACCAATTCAACCTTGTTGAGAAAGAGAGTGCTCGATACGTTTTGTAAAAGAACTTTTTTTAGGGAACTAGCTTGTTCTTCTAGTACACTCAAATAAGTATGCTTGTTAAGTCTCAAAAGTGGCTTCTTTCCTAAAATTTCACAAATTTCCTGAAATCAATCCGGTCAAAACAACCAAGTCCAGTGCTGGCCAGTGTATTCATACTTTCTTCAGTCATACATAGTTCTAAAGTTTTCTAAATGTGTATTTCTGCGTTCTAGCTGTATGTGAAATACTCAATCTAGAGGTGTAGAAGTGTGAAATACTGGTAGTTTCTTGGTGTTGCGGATGGTGTGATCACCAAATGACGTAAAACAAAAGATTCAAAAGACACTGAACAATACCCATACCACAACACAAAAGCTAACCAACAATGGCTTCCGCAACACCAAGAAACACCCGAAATACTGTAACACCAAGGATTAAGTCGACCTTTTCCCTGCCCCTGAAACCCTTGTCAGGCTTTATTAATTTTTTAGTTTCACACTTCTAACGATGTAGAAGTGTGAAATACTCTGACAAACTAAGGATTTTGTCGCCCTTTTCCCGGTCCATTAAACCCTCGTCATTCTTTACTTATTGTGCTTCACTTTGCAGGGCATTTTAAAAATATATTGTTTTATGCAAATTATTTGTTTATTACTGTTTTGCCTATCATGCCCTAAAAATGATTTTTAATTCACTCGAAAACCGTCTTATAAATTGTCATAAAACTTCGTCTGTGGCTGTAGTGATACGTGTCAGTACTGCAAAATTTAAAAGTTGCATTGTGAAGTGTCTGACGAGAATTTGAGATAAACGACATTGTTTAAAACAAAGGGCACTAAGCTGGAGTTGATTTCAAAATATACACCCCCCCCCCCCCCCCCCAAAAAAAAAAAAAAAAAAAAATCAGTCGATCCTCCTTAAATAAATATTGCAGTTATTGCAATGGCAAATGGTCCTTTTAATTTCGAAGACAACTTGCGTTTGTATAAATACTTGAAAGCGGAAATGTATGTTCCCTTCTGTTGTTGTTATGATTTATGTAGTTTGTTTGTTTGTTGTTTTTCGCGAATATCACTGAGTAGGTTAATTCGTTCATTGGTACCCAACAGCAGTAACTGTTTAAAAAACACCTAATGATCGAAATATTGGTAGTCTTTACACTAGATCTCAAATAAACTTAACGAACGCTCAAGTAAAGTACGATTTTCTTACTTAGCTCTTACGTAGCTCTTCATACACGGGTAAATGCAAAAACTTAAGTTGACTTGAGCTAGCAGAGCGAAGACGCTGCTTAAAAGTAAACAACTGATTTACAACGCCGTATCTTCAAAGAGTCTTCAAAGGAGAAAGCCCGTAGACGTAAAACTTTTGGACGAACAACATAAATAACATAACCAATGATTTCGAACATGTTAAAAGAAATACAAGCTGTAAATTGTAGAATTAGCTGTTCAGATGTTCAATCAGTTGATAACGATGTCTTGCGCGAAAACACTTGACGATAAAGACACCGTTGTCGTATGCATAAGGATCAAATTCGAAGGAATTGGTGAATCGTGTCCTTCGTGGCCATCTTTTGAAATTTTGATAATTTCTAAAACAACTTGCTGCTACCAATTACCAAAGGTCACCAAACAGTCGAAAACAGCGACGCCACGATGTTTGCGAAGGCACGGTTAATTGGCTTGATTGGCATGGTGATCCGCCCCACGGCACGATAAGTCGACTTGAGTTTCGATAAGGATGGTACTTGAATCCTTTCAATTTGCCGACTTTAATGAGATGCTAAGTCAAGTGCGTTCAGTTTTTACTTAGGCCATCACACACAATTTTTTGGCTAAGTAAGACTTAGGCGCTCTTAAGTCTTACTTAAGTGCCCAGTGTAAAGAGGCCCATTACTGGTTTAGTTAATTAAGAACAATATTATAAATTGGTTTGTAAAAAGCTGGATGTGTCATTCCAATACTCGTTTGCCGATATTGTGGTGCAGAAGATACAAGAAGGTCATTAAACTGCCGGATATTGGTGGAAATTATTGATTGTAATAATCTGCTATGTTTAGATTGATAAGTGGTCATAATGTATGAAACAGTCGTGGGAGAGATGATACTTACGTATTTTAATTCGACCAAAAAAAGGCTGACATACCCTAGCTTAATATTTTCTTTTCTTGCCTTCGAAAGTGCATTGGTACGTGCTTCCAAGAGCTACTATATGACACGAGAAGTTTGACGTTTTGGGGTCAGAACTGCGTCCCTAGCTAATTAACCAAACATCAAAATTAAAAACAATCCTAAATTTCATTTTGTACAACTTTGAAAAACAAATGATACCATGCAAAAGTACTACCAAAAAGGTTTCATTTGCGGAATGGTCACACCATAGGATGTCGACCACAGACTCAAAAGTTGTCAAAGTTATAACTACCTTACATTTCTCCATAATTGACTCTGGAAGTGAAAGGGTTGATGGGTCATTAAGTATCTTTGTCATTCATGATCATGAAATGCTCACAGAACACTAACAGGAAGACATCGTGAGCTTCAAGTCTTCGATGAAAGGATCACTTGTAAGCTGAGTTTTAGCCAGTTTTCCATCCTGACCATCTGCAGCCCAAGACACTTATTTTTATTCTTAGAACATTCATCGTAATTTTACCGAAACAAAGCTAAATCATTGCTTATCGGTTTCCACTGATACTAATACGTCTTTTGGGGGTATTAAAAAACACTGAAATTTGTGACATAGCCGCTTTCAGTATCACTTCAAGAGTACACAAGATTGAAAATGAAGTATAATAAAATAACCTTTCAAATTTAACACTTAACACGACTGATCAGTAGCGGACATTGTCTCATATACAGTACTACTTCAATAGTATCAGAAATCTGAATGTTTACACTGTTTAGGCTATGTCTACACTATACCGGCATGGTGTGAACAGAAACGACCCAGAACTGAATATTTACTTCTTTTTCAGTGGGATTCAATCCTCGCTCCTAGTTGTTGACTTCCGCTACGGTTCGGTTCGATTGCCTGTTCACACTGCCCCAGAGATTGGCACCAGAATCTATCCGATATGTGACGATTCACTTTCACGAGCGCCGCGTCGCAGCGGCGCACCGGAACAAAAATCGTTCCGAAACTAGCGTTTCATGTGTGAACGAAAGGCCTATCCGGTATGGTTTTCGTGCCGGCGCAAGAGCTATCCGGTATAGTGTAGACATAGCCTTAGTGTGAATCTCCAAAACTCATATTTCCGCAAACTTGTCAGACTTGTACGTTGTGGACACAGTATCGTATAGAGTATAGTATAGTATAGCATAGCATAGCATAGCATAGCATAGCATAGTATAGTATAGTATAGCATAGCATAGCATAGCATAGCATAGCATAGCATAGCATAGCATAGCATAGCATAGCATAGCATAGTATAGTATAGTATAGTATAGTATAGTATAGTATAGTATAGTATAGTATAGTATAGTATAGTATAGTATAGTATAGTATAGTATAGTATAGTATAGTATAGTATAGTATAGTATAGTACAGCCTTCATAAAAAGTTAAATGGCATTTTACTGAAAGTCACGCCAAACTTGATAAAGACATGCAAATGACAGGAAATTCGCAAACGAGAAGAGCTTTATCATACGTACTTCAGCGGAACTTTACACTTCTTCTCATTCCTCATGACAATGCAGTACTGTGAAGAATAGCAATATTGAGGCTTCTAAAGTAGAAAGCTCCAACCTTTAGTACTTAAAAACCTCAGAATTCGGTTTCGCACGATAAATTTAAGTTACTAATCCCCTCCCCCTCCCCCCTTCCCTTCCTCCCCCGCTAAAAAAAACATCATTTTGATGCAGGCTATACCTAGCCTTCTTAGCATTTTTCGTTGGCTCTGCGATTGAGTAATGGAATGTGATACGTTGTGTAAGTGGAATGTTTAGCACTAGCGCTCGGAACTGATGTAAAGTGTTTTGTTTACACATTACAGTATAAGAGCTGAGTGCACCAGAACAACACAGTCTTACCCACCCCCACCCCCCCCCCCCCCCCTTAAATGGTGTAATTATTTTTGGTCCATCGAGAACTTCGAAGGAAAGTCAGCTGACGTAATTTCGCAAACTTTGGTTTCAAAAGGGTTTTTCAGATGGAAAAATGAGCCGATTAGTCCGCAAGAAACAAAGCATCTGAGTACGAAGAAACACATTTATCGTGTGAGTATAAGGTACAATTCTATGAATAAACTTTTGTATTGTCTAAAAATTACAGCGCAATCAGCACGGTTGGTTTCACTCCTTATGAATGGCAAAGGTGAAAGAAAACACGCAAATTTCATAATTATGACCGCAGCAAACAACAGAAAGACAGGCAGCTCCCCAAATTTGAATTATTGCCGTCCATAAGTTGAAACTTTGGAACCAAATCAGTTCTGAGATGACTCAAGGATTACATCCCGTGGGGGGGGGGGGGGGTACTCCCATATATGAGCTATATAGGTATGTGCCGCTGTGAAGCGTATGGTTTTCAGGCAGTTTAGTCTGGGATAGGGTATAGTAATCAGAAATTTTTGGTCTAGAATAGGGTATCATTTTCTGCGAAACTGATCATTTGCTTGAAGAATTTAGTCTAGACAAGGTTTTACTGGCAAATGGCATGTAAAAATCGGTATGGCGGGCAGTACGGCATTTTTACTGACATCAAACTGATCCTTACGGCAAGCCGATGAAGGAGTAAACAAAAGAATAAAACAAAATATATGTATATATATATTAAAACAAATTTGCAAATTTATATATATATATATATATTGTTTTATTCTTTTATTTACACCTTCATAGCCTTGCCGTAAGGATCAGTTTGCCGTTTTCTGATTTTATACAAGTAATTATTGTACTGATCCAGGTCTACAACTGGGAGATCCGGCACTTCTCAACGGTTTGTCGCTGTGGTCTTGCTGATATTTTATATTTTTACTGACCCCTGTTAACTAATAACTGTGATAGCTAGTGAACGAGTTTCTGGAAAATAGCGAGTCTGGAATAGGTCTAGGATAGGGAAGGGTTTTTTGGTGTTTAGTCTAGAATAGGGTTGCAAAATGCAGCTAAAATGGTCTAGTATAGGTTAAGGGTCTCAGAGTCCCAGTGGCACACCCCCACCCAAAAATTTGCAGAGTACCCCCCTCCCCCCCGGATTACATGAAGTTCTCAGGGGCGGCACTTCGGAATTAACGTTCAGTCTGATCTCAAATAAACGTTCACGTTAATGACGCCTTTCTCGCCTTAATTTAGACAGTTTCAGCGTTGATTTGTTTGTGTTTCTTGCATGGTAGATGTACACATGTTGAGTTGTCCTTTTTTCGTTACCTGTGTATTTAATTGAAATATAATATCGACTGAGTATTTGCACAGCTACGTCCGGTTCGAAACTTAACTTAAAACGTGCATATCATTAAGCGGTTGCACTGACCACATCGATTTCAGATCCAATAAAATATATTGCCCTGAAAACATTCATTTTTAGTATTGCATCTTTGTCCTTTAAATAGATATAAATAAACAAATATCAACAACACATATCAAAACAAATATCAAACACAGGTAACGTTATGAACGATACAAGACGACGTTATTTTTGTTGCAATAAGTTATTACCCGCTATTTTGCTCCAGTAACCTCTTGGTTGTATTTTTCTCACGGCTATAAGATACACTTCCTTTGTTCTTAAACGGTCTGAAACTTACGTTTGAGCTATAATTGCCATATCGATGTCCACTTTGTTTTGAATGCGACAAAGAAAATTAATATCCTTCTTTCGTCATAAAACAAATAATGAACAATATCTTGTTTTGAGAAGTCTTTAACCCTTTGCCCGTGTGCCTGAAAATAGTTAGCGGCCTCACACAAGTGCAGATATCAGCCTTAACATTAAATGCGCCTTTGTGATATTGCTTTTAATTACGGACACACGCCTAGAGACTTTGCCCCATAACTGGAAGACATCAGGTAACAAAATGTATAAAAGGAAGGAGCTATGCTCAGATCACTTTACATCAGCCATCAAGGTTCTCCACAGAAGAGATACAGCGGAGCTCAAGTCAAGGAATCCCGGCTTCTGCCCTATCTTGGTTTCTCGGCTCAAATCTACAGCTTCGAAAAGGTACTAAATTGTTTTTCTCTTACATTTCATGCAATCATTTATTTTCTCAGTCAATTTTGTCAGTGTAGAGTACAACTGGCATCGTTATATCCAAATTTGCAATTGGTGAATTTCGTAACTTTTTTTTAACGAAAAGCCAGGCAAACGTATAGTTTTTTTAAACAATTTACTAAGTCAAGCTCAATGCAGGAGGTGTATATATCAAACGACGCTTGTGTTTGTTTTGTACAGTGTTTTTCCGCTTTCTTTACATCAAACGACTTAAAGTGAAACAAGATATTATCTTATCATAGAAGTGTTTAGTACACACCGTGGCTAGTAACAAAAAACATTAGGTAAGTTGTCTCATCATGTATAAGACAAATATCGTTGGTTAGTTGCGTTGTATCCAGTGGAAATACTAATGCTCCTAAACTAGTTGCATCCTGCTTCAGAACTACCAAAGTTTGGCGGCAGCTGTGTGGGTCGATCGCCTTGATGTCTGTGTGTACCTTTAGCAACCTGTTTCTTAATTTTTTTCGAGAGAGTGAAGGTAGTAAGTGTCTTTATTGAACGGTACTTGTCTGATTTTAATACTCGTTCTCTTGTTTCAACAGTTGTAGAGTGAGAAGCAATCCAAGAGCAAAATGAAGGCAACAAGGTTCGTCATTTTTTAACTTCCTGGTGGTTGAACTTCCTAAAATTAACCCTTTTTTTTTAATTTCACTCGGCAATACTGAATTCACCTGATGAAGACCAGAAGCGGTAAGCAGACGAAACGTCGCGATCCAAATTTCTCATTTCATTACCGGGCCCATCTTACAGACTTTATTTTAATTATTATCAACTAGCAGTAAATCACAGATTATGGAGACGCGTTCGAAGGAATTTCCGGCGGAAATGAGCCCCTGAAAAAAAAACAATAGGGGCGGCCATTTGGAAGACCGTCTACCAAAAAATCTCAAATTTTACTGCACATAAACCACAGGAAAACCAACACGAAATTAGGATTGCGTTCTTCGAACGCGATTATCACGTGGTTTCATAATTTAGTCACGATTAATGCTTTGACTCAGTAGGCTTTGCTGATAACAAACCTTTTGGTGAAAATGGCGCTTTAAGTAAAAGAGAATGCTGGAATATTTGTACTTAGCACAAGCCTGAATGACGAGAACTTGGCCAACCACTAATTAATGCGGGAAAAAAAATGCGCAAGCAATATTACGCCTGCAAGTTTTAGAAGAATAAATTACATAAATTATGACACTTTTTAAAGCGATAATGGAGTTCACAATTTTTTAGAAGCATTCATATGGAGAAGCCTACACATGATATGGAAATCACGTGCACGAAAATCTAATAAGCATAAAGACCTTCTCTTGTCACTATAAAGTGTTTAACCCTCGTACGAACAACGGGGGAGGGGCTGGTGGATGCCACCTTTCATCCTTAAGTTTTTTCTTAGATTTTTTCAAGAGCATCTTTTTAGTTCATGCCTTCTTCAGTAGCTATTCGTTTATCCTTAAGACACATTTTGACAACAATCAGTTGCTATGGTAACGAGATATAACGTCATAAGTAGCATGAGGTCGAGTCATTTTTTACTGAAAAATGCGTGTTTTACAATTTTTTTCGGTGAAAGAAAATAAACGAGAAGTTCAAGCAAGTTACCGTGGACGACAATCTTGCTGGTGTACGTTGGATCAAACTATGTAGTGATATGATCGGTTTAACAAGTGAAAATATAGTATAGAAGCAAAGACCGATACAACGTAGATAAAATCAGGGGAACCCAACGAACAATCTTTGGTAAAATGTATTATTTTACTCAAATAAATTAAAATAAATGATATAAAAGCATTTCCAGGTGTTCTTCTACGTTGGTGGGAAAAAATGCATCTGTTCCTTTTTCCCAGCATAACACGTAGGCAAATTCCCAGCCACCTGGATAAAAAATTGTCTGTTTCCCAGCCAGCAATTAAAAAAAAATGAATAAATAAAAAAAAACCAATAATAATGATAAGTTACCAAAAGGGGCTTGGGAACTAATGAAACATTAATGGAAAACTATTTGAAGCTTTTTGTTTATTGTTTTGTACATTGACTGCCGTCTCGAACTTAACCTGTTCGGGTATCTCTAAGTACTGCTTAAATTTGTTACTACGAAGCTGAACCCTTTTAAAGTACCTATCACCCCTAGAAAGTTATTTCCAGAATCAACTCTATGTACATTGTTTTGAATGTCGTGTTAGTGAGTTATTCGAGAGTTATAGAGATTTGAATTTACAAAATGCTAATTAGATGACGTCAACCCGGGAATCATTTATTATACAACTACTTGTTTTTACCTCCAAGTAATATTTTTTACCAATCAATTGACTATCCACAGTTAATTTTTGGTATTTATCAAATTAATTATCCTCAAGCTGTAAACTGCGCATTGTAAATTGGCGTAGAAATAATGGCAAATTCCCGGGTTGACGTCATCTAATTAGCATTTTGTAAATTCAAATCTCTATAACTCACAAACGCAACGTTCAAAACAAGAAATATTTTACCATTCAACTATTCAATGTACATAGAGTTGATTCTGCAAATAACTTTCTAGGGGTAATAGGCACTATTACTCTGATTTTCTTCGATCCAGTCTCTTTTCGATCTGCTCAAGTTAGCCAGCACAGTTTGTTCTTGCGACGCTTTTCTCAAGTCAACCAGCGCAAAAATGGTAATTAAAAACATATGTAAAGAATATTTTGCCGG
Organism: Cladopsammia gracilis; assembly: GCA_022457155.1. Taxonomy (NCBI): domain Eukaryota; kingdom Metazoa; phylum Cnidaria; class Anthozoa; order Scleractinia; family Dendrophylliidae; genus Cladopsammia; species Cladopsammia gracilis. The sequence goes on from JAJGOT010000006.1 coordinate 3,100,227, forward strand.
CCAGCAAGAATTCCACTGAGGAACAGATAAAGTGAGGAACAGATTCGTTGGGTGCCCCTGTAAAATTTTTAAAGGTGTACTATATTTCGGCTGGCCAAACCAGCCTTCTTCAGGTGCAATGAGGTAAAATTAAAGATAAGATAAGATAATAACTTTATTTAAACATATTAAAAAAAGTTTGCGTGTACGTGCGAGGGTTAAGATACGAAGATAACACTATATTGACTTGGCGCTCTCTTTCAGCTTTCTTCTTGGCATCCTCATGATTGTTGGTGCATATGAAATGCGCCAAGCTTCTGCTGGAAACCAACTTTTGCAGACGCTTAATCTGACCAACTGCGATTCATTCCCACTGCGGGCTGCATGTGCTGAGCGCAAGTTTCGAACATTTGACGGCACTTGCAATAATCTGTGCAACACAACCCGTGGGGCCGCCTTCAGACCACTGCGACGATTATTGCCTAATGCTTACCAACAACCAGACAACCAACCTCGAAGTCAATCTGTCGTTCCCGACAAACCCCTATCCAATCCCAGAAGAATTAGCCGGGTGGTGTTTACTGTTAATAATACGGCGGATATCAATGGAACAGCTCCGAATTTCACCCACTTGACAATGACTTGGGGTCAATTCCTGGATCATGACATCACCTTAACAGAACTTACCCCAGGGGTGGAGTGTGGAACCAACAATGAGCCGTGTCCTCAAAATCCTGATTGCATTGGAATAGATATCCCCGTAGGTGATAAACTGCAGTTCAACCAATCCGCACAATGTATCCCACTCCGTAGGTCTTTTAGAGACGGAAATGGTGAACAGGTAAGTCAGTGTGAAATTTACGGCTTTCTTGTACAAATCTCATCAGTACTTGGATAACAATATGCTTTTTAAAAACAAAAATACGCTTTTCAGAATTTTTTGCGACACTAAAATATTAACGAAAAAAAGGAAAGTTGTTGATAGCAAGTGTTAACAATTCAGTTTTTCCGGGATTAGTTAAAAATGTGTAGCGCATGTTAATTATCACCCTTACAATAAGCGCAATTTTAAACGCTGTCACGATATTTTGTATGAAGGCTTGAAGAGAGTGCTGAATCTGGACTCATTATATTTTACTATTGATCATGAATGCAGGTAAATATAATAACCTCTCACATTGACGGGTCACAAGTGTACGGATCAAACGATGAATTCGCAAGATTGGTTCTTCGTAGCAAGAAAGGCCACGGTCTTCTGGATGAACGGATAGTGCGAAACTCTGGAGACAGACCAAGGCTTCCTCCTAGCAATCCTGAGGCTTTCTGCAGATCGCCTAATCGTACAAAAGCGGATTGCTTTGTTGCTGGTGATGTTCGAGTGAATGAAAATCACGGTAGGAAACATTACTGACAACTGGATCATGTTCCTAAATGTACGAGTCATTGCGGTATATGAACCAGCCGTGTTCATAGACAGATTTTGCAAAGGTTATACCAGCCTAAACTGATTCCCTCATTCCCTGAAACAATTGCAATCTCCAACGTTTCTAGGCCGTATGACGGACAAAAGTAACGTGATATTAGAGAGATCAACCCTCGGACATACAAGGGGGGGGGGGGGGGGGTCTTAAGATTTTTCGCCGATTCTTTCAAGACCGTTTAAGATTAGCATATGCCGTCTTCAGAAAATGTTCGTTTATCCTTACGACACACTTTGGTAAAGTTTGGAGACAACCGGTTGCTATGGTAATGAGATATGACGTCGTACGTAGGACAAGGTCAAGCCATTATTGAATAAAAATGCGTGTTTTTCACCTTTTTTCGGTGAAACAACATATAAAATGCTACCAAAAGCATCAAATGTTTATTTGTATGTTATTTTGCAACTCTAGCAAAAAATATTTGCAGCTTCCGCATTTTTCCGATAAATTTGAATTTTTAGTAAAATTCAAGATGGCGGCCATCTTGGCTCCTATTTTGGATGAAGTCACGGACCCCCAACAGCGTTACAATTCATAATATTTACCTTATCTTGTAGAGCACATCACAGGCTATTTATTGGACGTAAAATATTTCCGAAATATTGCAACATCGAAAAAAAACCATGGGGGTTGCAACAACCCCCCCCCCCCCCGCTTTTACCACGGCGGGGGGTTGCTTGTACATCCGAGGGTTAAGCATCACGACTTTGTTTTTCCCACGAATGACAAAAATCCAACTTTTGCCGTCTACCATTTGCCGTCGGTTTCTTCATGAAAGCGAGTAGTTTTACGTTTGCCATGAACATCTGAATTATTTTCGATTTTTCTGGAGGATTTATACAACGATTCGAGGAAATGCAACCGTGAATCAACGTTTTCCGCTTTCCAAAGAACGGTCAGCATTAACGTGGTCAGACACGAGGGGTCATGTAGTAGGGACATGTCGCAGCGACATGCAGCAGCAAGAAAAAATTGTGTAGTACACACTGAGGGACATGTAGCAGGGACGTGCAGCGGGGACATGTAGCAGGGACAAAATCATAGCGCTTGCACACACATGAAAATGTTGCGGGAACATGTCTCAGGGACATGTTGCAGCGACACGTCCCCTCGTGTGAACTGATACTTTCACAATTGTGCAACCCCAATTTTGGGGACTTTTATCCCCGCGACGTGTCCCATGAAGTTCACCAAGTTGAACTCCGTGCGACATGTCGCGGGGACAAAATGTCCCCAAAATTGATGTTGCACAATTATGAAAGTATCAGTTCACTCGAGGGGACGTGTCGCTGCAACATGTCCCTAAGATATGCCCTCGCAGCATTTTCATGTGTGTGCAAGCGCTATGATTTTGTCCCTGCTACATGTCCCTCAGTGTGTACTACACAAATGTTTGTCGCTGCTACATATCGCTGCGACATGTCCCTGCTCCATGACCCCTCGTGTCTGACCACCCTTAGATCCCATCCGCCTAAACCACCTCGGACACCTTATTGAGGATTATATAACGTAATGTCGACACTTACAATTTTATTTTCAATAAATGTTTAAGTGTAAAAAGGAAAATCTGAAATCCCCACTCAGGATTGAACCTGTGACCTCAGCTAGGTTTAGGCTTACACAGCTTACCTTACTAGAGTACCACCTAGCTTCTCGGGTTGTTTAGGCGTAAATTTAACTATATAAACTCCTAACCCTAACCCCAGCTGAAAGCTAACCAGTCACTTTATCTGATATGTCTCAATGAGGTGTCCGAGGGGGTTTAGGCGTGAAAAAAAATCACTGAAAACTGTATTGTTAACATCCTTTAAAAAGTTAAATAATGGTTTTAACCTTATCACTCCCAGAGTCAATAATGGAGACATGTAATGCAGTTCTAACATTTGAGTCTGTGGACGAAATCCTATGGTGTGACCATTCAAATTAAACCCCTTTGGCAGTTCTTTTGCATGGCACCATTTGTTTTTCAATATTTTACAAAATAAAATTTGGGATTTTTCTTGAATTTTGATATTTTGCACTCTTGGGAGTGAAAGGGTTAAAGTCATTTTCACAGTTCCAAGTTAGTGTGGTTTGTTAAGTGTCCATTTAAGTGTCGCCTCAGCACATGCACATCTTTAGATACCCCGGATAAACGCAACAAGTGGGAACTAGACAAAACGTAGCCTGTTCCAGGCGTTCAGATAGTGGGGAAAGCGGGAATTGTTGGGGAAGGCGCGAAGAAAAGCGAGCTAAAAAATGCGGGGAGACTGGGGAGAGGAAGCGAGGGAACCCTCGTCTCCCCGTTTTTTTTTTAGCTTGCTTTTCTTCGCGCCTTCCCCAACTATTCACGCTTTCCCCACTATCTGAGCGCCTGGAACAGGCTAGACTAAACGGTGGTTTAGATTAGACACAAAGTTCTTCATTAGCCTAGTTATAAACATCGTTTGAATGATATCGCTTCAATCATATTCACAGCTCTGATGGCGATGCACACTTTGTGGGTTCGTGAGCACAATCGTATAGCCAGAAATCTGCACGAATTGAATAAACACTGGTGTGACGAGAGATTGTTTCAAGAGACGCGAAGAATCGTTATTGCCGAGCTTCAACATATCACCTACAACGAATGGCTTGCAGTTCTGTTCAGCGAAGATTTGGTGAGAGCTGTGTGAAAACTAGCATCTTTGTAGGCAACTGTATTGTTTTCATTGCTTTTATGATAGACCCACTTTTCATTTTATATTTACTATTAGTAAATTGTATATATTGTATATATTGCGTTATTATATTGTATATATACACATTTGTCAAATACCTGATGTCTAGAATGATGGAGAAAAGCTAAGTTACCCAGCACAGAAACATTGAACTGCAATAGCGAAAACTCTGACCGTGGATTGTTAACCCCCTTAGGCGGTGTTAAACCCTGCATTTTTTAATGCAGCATCGTTTGCGAGACATTCTGCCTGAACCACCCTTTGTGTAACACCCCCTGCAATGGTCAAAATCGTTGTGTCGCTAAAATGGCATCGACCGTTTACGAAAGGGAAATGCGTGATGCCGCCTTTAATACGTCGAATTTGAAATTCAGTAACACGGAAGCGTGACCAACACCAAACTTAACTCACTTATCCTGCGACGCCGAGCTTGCAATCAAACTAGGACACAGTGATTTTTCTCAAACTGAACTCAGTGTTACACCCGCCGGCTTTGATATGAAATACAACGAAGCGTTTTTATAATCATTTCTATTTGTACTTCTATTTCAGAGGAGAAGAGAAGGTCTTTTGTTGGAGCCTGAAGGCACGTTCTTTACTGGTTATGATCCAACAGTGAACCTAGAAATTTCCAACCCATTCGCAACAGCAGCCCTCAGAATGGGTCATACTTTGATTCGAAACACGTTCCCTTTAGTTGCCCCTTGTAGAAATCCAAGATATGTGCGTTTCTTTTTAAAAGTCAGGGACTTTTTTAACCCCGTAGCATTCTTTAATGAACGAGGTTTGAACATATATGGAGGAATCATGAGAGGTCTGACAGGATTTCCAGCCAGGAATGTTGATCAGTAAGTAAGATTTTTATCCATGTCAGATTAACCCTTTAACGCCCAAGAGCGCCAAAGATAAAAATTCAAGAAAAATCCCAAATTTCATTTTGTAAAATATTGAAAAACAAATGGTGCCATGCAAAAGTAATGCTGAAGAGGTTTGATTTGAATGGTCACACCATAGGTTTTCGTCCACAGACTCAAAAGTTAGAACAAATGGTACCATGCAAAAGTACTGCTAAAGACGTTTGATTTGAATGGTCACACCATAGGTTTTCGTCCACAGACTCAAAAGTTAGAACAAATGGTACCATGCAAAAGTACTGCTGAAGACGTTTGATTTGAATGGTCACACCATAGGATTTCGTCCATACACTCAAAAGTTAGAACAAATGGTACCATGCAAAAGTACTGCTAAAGACGTTTGATTTGAATGGTCACACCATAGGATTTCGTCCATACACTCAAAAGTTAGAACAAATGGTACCATGCAAAAGTACTGCTGAAGAGGTTTGATTTTAATGGTCACACCATAGGTTTTCGTCCACAGACTCAAAAGTTAGAACAAATGGTACCATGCAAAAGTACTGCTAAAGACGTTTGATTTGAATGGTCACACCATAGGTTTTCGTCCACAGACTCAAAAGTTAGAACAAATGGTACCATGCAAAAGTACTGCTGAAGACGTTTGATTTGAATGGTCACACCATAGGTTTTCGTCCACAGACTCAAAAGTTAGAACAAATGGTACCATGCAAAAGTACTGCTAAAGACGTTTGATTTGAATGGTCACACCATAGGATTTCGTCCATACACTCAAAAGTTAGAACAAATGGTACCATGCAAAAGTACTGCTGAAGAGGTTTCATTTGAATGGTCACACCATAGGATTTCGTCCACAGACTCAAAGTTCAGTAGAACTACATGACATGTCTTCATAATTGACTCTGGGAGGGAAAGTGAAATGATCGAGCTTTGATCTGGAAATTGCCGAATTGAGGCTAACAAGATGGTAATCTTTTCTATTTTTTAGTTTCTTCACTGAAGCTGTAGGTGAGCGACTTATTTTCGAAGGACCGACTATTGACGGAATCGTTGGCGACCTTCCTGCCATTAACATTCAGCGCGCCCGGGATCATGGCTTACCAGGCTACACTGCCTACCGAGAAGCGTTAGGAGGTGGACCAGCTGAATTTTTTTCAGATCTTCGTACCACAATACCTCAAGCACGAATTGAAGCATTGAAAGAAGTTTACGCAGTGGTGAAGGACATCGACTTATTTGCAGGAGCATTGCAGGAGTTTCACCTTAACGGAAGTGTATTAGGCTTCACCTTCACCAAAATTCTTACCCAGCAGTTCAGAGATTTACGCTTTGGCGACCGCTTTTGGTATGAGAGAAATGATGGAGAAATAGGGTTTACCGAAGCTCAGCTGGCCGAAATAAGGAAATCGTCTATAGCTCGAGTGATATGCGACAACACGGACGGAGTGATCTTCATTCAACGGAAAGCTTTCTTGCCGAGAACAAGCCGACGTAGAGGCAATCCTTTTGTTTTTTGTCGAAACCTGGATTTTGTCAACCTGAAGGTGTTCCGTGAGGGTAAGGATTTTCCTCCATTTTCCCATTTGCATTTTGTAAACTCCCAGTGCGGTTTTTATGTAACAAGCCGCATTCTGTTACATGAGGCAAGCTAGGATCGGAATTAAAGATTATATACTGTTAGTACTATATATAGTATACTGCTGACTCTCCCTGAATTGGATGAATGGGAATGGGATCAGCTGGTTGAGATGAACAATGTGGGACAAAGCCTCTCATCTAAGAGAAACAGAGGCACAAACCACGAATTGAATCTCCGAGCTTTAGGTCGAACATGAAACCGATACAAACGACAAACTGCAAGGCTGATCTGACTACGTAAAAAGGTAGATTTTGCGAGACACCAATGCGACAGAAACCGATAAAGAAACCGGTTTCTGTCGCATTGGTGTCTCGCAAAATCTACCTTTTACGTAGTCAGATCAGCCTTGCAGTTTGTCGTTTATGTTTGTTCATTTTTTGGCTGATTAGGTCTTTCGTAGATCCTACGTATCGTTTACAGCATTATCGTTTGCGGTCCTTTGCAGATTTTAGTTCTATGAAACCGATACGCTAGCTAGCCTTGGACCCAGCGCTATGATCCTCACACCGTGAGACGAATTCTGTGCCCAGTAAAACTAGACATAGGATCATGAACTTTCTACCTTCTAGAAGCCGTTATTAGAGTTGCAGATAAAAATTAAAAAAAAAATAGGCGGCTATACCAGTTAGTAATATAATAAGTTGTAATGCAAAACTACCACTCATCAACAACTTTTTTTTATGTTGCAGAATTAGGCGGTTCAGAGGGTAGTGAAGCGAATGAGCCCGTCAGCGTTTGAGGCGTTCACTGAGGTTACTCCGTTTATGAGACTGGAACATGACAAACTTGAATCAATGCTTTCTTAATTATAGCTATTACAATTTCCTCAAATTTGATTGGTTCATGAACCTCTGTATTTTCCGTTAATTTACTTGCAAAGTTTTAATCGGACAATCCTGAAACGGACAGTTTGTTGTAATCGGGCAATGTAATCGGACAGTTTCATGAGCCAATCACATTTAAAGCTTTTGGCTGAATGGACCAATCACATCACATAATTTTCTTCATATTTCAATGCCAGTTTTGCAGAGATGAAATTGTGTCTTAACGCTTTTGATCGTATTAACGCTTATTCTCTTGATTTCTTTCTCAATTTTTTAGATTTATTTGTTCTCGGAAATTGTAATGGTTTTGATTAATTGATAATATTACTTCGTGTCATCCAATTCTGTCTGTAATCATACTCGTGATTAACAAAGTGTTAAACACTTGTATAATTACAGACCGAATTGGATGACACGAAGTCCTATTACCATTCTTAATCAGTACTTTTTACAAGGCGTAGTTGTATTTTTTCTAAGACGGCAACAGCAACATTTCCTCGATTAAGCCTGTTAAGCGCCCACAATTTGACACCTGTGGCGCGCGTTTCTCGAAGCTCCCGAAGACTTTTCGGGCCCGAAAGCTATTTTTTAAATCACTTTTTTAACGAAAGGCGTTGAAGTTTTTAGCCCACAATTCAGCTAAAGTTGTGTAGTAAACGCAACATTTTATTGCTTAGCTTTCAAAATCAACAAAAACCGAATCTTTATTGGTAAACATTCTGCACGTAACACAGCTTTTCGGGCCCGAAAAGTTTTCGGGGCTTTCGGGAAACGCACGCCTGGCCACACCTATGGCCCTTAGTATCGTGAAATCGATCGGATATAACCATCAACCCTTCTCTAAAGAAAGGTAAAAAAAAGTTGAATTTACTTCTCTTTTACTGCCAAGGATAATGAATTGTTTATTGATGTTAGAAAGGCAAAAACACGAAATTCGATGATAAGCGCTTGAGTGCTTGTTCGAGGAAATACGGGAGTCATGCCACTATCTGCTGCATGACTTTAAGTCCTAACACAAAGTTATGGAGCAGAAAAGGTGCACTCTTTAAATTTGAGGTGAAATTGTTTGTGCGGCAACTTATATTTATATGTTGTCGAATGATTTCAGGCTGATTTGATTTCATAAAAAAATGGCAAAATGGTCAACCCATATTCTTTGACATGGGTCAATTTGGCTTGTCTTGCTTCAGTCACTAACTTGTCAAGTACGTCCAAGGTCATCAAATTAGCTGTAAAATGTAAACTAACAAGTTATCATTGTATTAAAGCGCTCATTTAATACGGCTATATGCATTTAAAATAATTAGTAAAGCGAGTAATCAGGCCAGTAGTTTCAAATCGGCCGAGTGTATAACACGAGGACGCCTTAAAATTACGAGCAGGAGAAAAACAGCAAAAAAGAAACCATTTAAGTACACCTGACTGACGCGCGCGCAACGTAGGTGTCCAATTACAGCTACCCAATTACGAAAAGTAATAATTAGATAGCTGTAATTGGACACCCGCGCAACTGCGCGCCGATTACCAAATTACACAAGAAATAGGCGCGAGGATGGTCAATCACAATCGAGAATTTTGCTGCATGTTGATACGATTAACACGTTATAAAATATTTACTAAGTAGTATTTAACCAATGCAAAATCAAAGGATAGAAGCGCACGTGCACATTAGTAAAGGGTATCAAGCGAAGGAATATACGCCATCTTTATTATGATTGGTTTTAGGGTTTAGAGGTCGTTAGATTGTTATTATGCAGGCCTTCAAGCTTTAGTTTAAAATGTAATGTTTATGTTTGTAGAAATAAACTTTGTAAAAGAAATATGTAATTAGTCAGAGTGTTATATACTTTGTTTTGAAACATAAATACTCATCAACTGTAATGGCCAAGCGTAGGATTATGACGCATGAGTGAAGATTTCCGTCCCCGGGAAATCAATAATCACGGATACCTCAATGAAAGGAAGCGAGCACCATCTGTACTTGGTCTGCAATCCCACACCTGTCACTGATAAAACGCGACGTGCATTAGAGAACACTAAAGGAAATCTAGAATGTAGCATTACCCTTGTGTTCGGCTTAAATGATGTCCGAAATGTTGAAATATTTTTTATGGGTTTTCGTCTGTTTTTCATAGTTTTAGCCTCCTTTTTCTTGTTCTCAAATTTAAGAGAAGTGGTCATAGAAAGTATACTCGATGAGGACCCACCTTGTGGAGGGGGAAGAGCGTATGCAAGATACCACCTATCTGATGAGCCTAATGGACAAAATTTATTGGCCTAAAAATTCGAGAACAGACTTAATAATCAATCTTTATTGAGGATATCAACTTCACTCGAAAGTGCTTCACAGACGAGTCCTCCTACTTAGTTACAAATATAATTATAATTATATTCCGTTTGCATGGTCGAGCTTGCATTGCTAGTAAAACGTCAAAGGAAGGTTTAATTTTGAATCTTTTTCTCAATTGCTACACCCGATAGAGTGGAGGTTATACCAACAAACACCAGCCTTTTAGGTTGGGGAAGGGGGGAGAGCGGGGGGGGGGGGGGAGTTAAGGAGGTACATGAAGGGAAATCGGGAGCGGGGTGGGGGGGGGTAGTTAAGGAGGTACATGAAGATACCACAAGTGTTTTTGTGAAAAGGTGGGTCCTGTCCTAATACAATAGTTTTGATCATTTCCGTAACATCATGAGAATTTTATGGCGGATCAACGGTAGATGTCAAAAAGGCCCGGCCGAAAGTCGTACTTTTAGTTATATTAAGTGGCGCAATTTTTAGACAAGAAAACACGCCAAAGTGGAAAACAAACGACTTGCGGTTGACAGCTGTGATGTCTAGGACGTCAAAGTTGCAGCGACGACGGCAACGCCACGGAAAACGTCTCTTGAATAAAGGATTAGCGCTATTTTAAACTATTTTGCAGTTGTACCAATTTGTTTAGTTCGTTCAACTGATGTGACTGGATTGTCCAGAGCTGAATTTGTAGGGACGGCTTTTTTAGATCAGAAAGGAAAATTAGCCGTCGTGTGTTCACGTTCTCCACAAAACCTATAATTTGATCATCTGACGAATGTTATTTCGAAGGGAACGGCAAAGAAATGTACCAAAATGCAAAACGCGCGTACAGAGTCATTGTTTCGTTCATTAAACCCGTTGTTTTAGCCGTTCTCGCTGCCGTCGCCGTCATGGTTGCTTGAGTTCCCTAAGCAACGGATGGCGACGGCGACGGCGACGGCGACTGCACAACGTTTAAAACAATAAGCGTTATTGATGACGGAGTGAAAATGTGCATTTAATACACTTTTTTACGTAATTCTTTGCCGGTTCAACGCAAAAAGTGGGGGCTTATTAGAGAAGGGTACTTAATAGAGAGAGTGGGGTTATTATCATTTCGGAAACGCGATGCCATCCGAACTTCCTGCACGTAGGTAAATGTCCATAAACTGTACTATTATTGAGCATTGAAGTGTTATACACCCATGATCACCGTAATTACGATTATTTATTTAGTATCAATACCGGTAATATTTCCTCCAAAGCTTACGAGTGTTGTATGTGAATTCGTGCCCGGATTGGTATGGTAAAAATGTACCGGTAATATACTCTGTAGCCTGCAAATACAGCCGCCTCTTATCGCTCCCGACCGCTAGGGGCGTTCTCGCGAGCGATGGAAGGCGGCTGTATTCGTAGGCTAATAGTCTGTCGCTTATTGGTTGTGATGGAAAAGTGAGGAGGAGGAGGGGGGCTTGATACATTTCTTGCTCGAAAAAAGGGGGGCTTAATAGAGGATTTAAGGTGACACACTTCAAAGCTTGACTCTTTATTGATGAATATATATAAAAAGCGCTAACAATCGCAAGCGAGGCATTTCAAATAAAAGAAAAAAAGAAATTAGATGAAACATGAGGTGTTCCCTTGTTGATACAACCTTCAATCTATCGTTGAGTATTCTGCCAATAAGGAGCGGACATCAACAATGTTCTAATTGTTCATAAACTCTCATTTTGCGACTATGAAAAGATACCGTTCCAAGGCGCGAATTATTTTTAGTAAATAATGTTTACAGTCCGGTAGCTGTGTGATCTCGTTGAGTATTGTAATAAGGAATATATTATGGATTTTCCATTAACGAGAATAACCTTTTCGGCAAAAATGATTATTCTTTAACATCGAGGAAAAGAAAAATAAATTGAAGGGTTTCGCGTTATCAGCAAAAAGGTAAAATACAATGTTGATAAAACAAACTTACAAAACAACCATTCTTTCACTTGATGTCTAAGCAAAGTAGTATTGTGCTGTAGCATAGCTGGAGAAAGGTAATCGTAGCTGGTTTTATTTGCGATACTCTGCTACTGGTGTCTTAGGCATTACGGACCGCATACGCATAAGGTGTTTCGATACAGTTTTCTGGAGACCATACCTACATTTTTTCAGTCAGCTTTTAAACGGTCTTCTCCAAGTCAGATCAACGTGAAATTTTCACCACGGCTGGTTTTGAATTGAAGTTTGGCAAGATATATTTTTTGGTAAAATCGATATTACCATGACGACGATAAACCAGAAACGTCGAAATTAGTAAAAGCGAAATTTTGCGCGTGTAAGATTTCGCATTGAAAATCCCACATAGAAATGTTAAAATATGGTATATGGCATATATATTTTGCAAGAATAAAAAAATTCTATATGTTTGATTTTGTGTTGAATTCTAAAACTATTATAGCGCTCAAGCTTGCGTGATATCGCCTAATTTTCGCGCTTTCGCGCTATAATAGTTAAATATCATATGCTGTTTGACAGGGCTTAGATGGATCATAATGATATTTTAATATCATTATGATCCATCTAAGCCCTGTCTAAGCTCTGTCAAAACGGATCATAGAGTTGTTGGATGTTGCTTTATATCACATGTAAATTCAATTTACGCATAAAGCGATTTTACGTTGGGACAAAACTGGCTACTGTACACTAAATTCTAAAACAAGTGAGTTGTTTTTTACTCATTGGAAGCACTTGAGTTCAACGCTTATTCCGCGAAGGATTTAAAATAATATGTTTCGCTTTAAACCAACTGCGAAAATTTATTCTCATGAATGCCAATATTTTTCAGCTCGAACTGAACTGGCATGTCTTTCCGCCCACTTTCTGAAACTTCCGCAATGTGTAGTTCCATTGCTCGCAGGCACAGGGAGTCCTAATTTCTCCCCTTCTCTTTCCAATGGCCTGTGCACACTAGAATAAGCGCCGCATTAAAAAGTAGAAAAATGTAAGAAGGACCGCGGCGCTTTACGAGTAACTATGGTAGCCACAAACTAAATGTTTCGAGAAAACTGAAAAAAATACTGATATTGCTGGTATTGGGCCATGTATTGATCGGTTCTTTTGTGTATCGAATTTTCTTGTTAAAGTACCACGGGAAGGTTCTCGTTCATAACCAAAACAAAAACACTTTGTCATGTAAAGCAGTGGTTGCAACTTTTGAGACTGTAGACGAAATCATCATAGAGTGCAACTATTGAAATGAAAGCTCTACAGGAGTACGGTGCTGTTGTTTCTATTTCAGTATTAATTATCACTATTTTACAAAATAAGAATTTCATATTTTCCCAACCTCAGTAGAATTATTGTAAGGGCTACTCAAGAGGGTCGGTCTTATTAGAGGTACTTAACTAGACTGCATGAAGATAAGTCAAGTCATCATTAATTTCAAAAAAGTTTTAAAGGACGTTTTTGAGGCATCGTCGAAAATAAATCAACCTCTTCGCCCGTACTGAATAAATACGTTCCATGCATGTTGTACAACTCTGACAACTCCTGATAAACGAGATATTAACCCTGTGTCGGAAAATAAGTGATTAAAAATTACCACCAATTCATGTGGCTAGTTTCATTCTTTTTCAAACAACAGATCGGCACGCTCAATATAAAATACAAACAACCTAATTATCCTTAATTGAGTCATTAAAAATATTGAAAGTCGTACGCACGTGGGAAGCCGGAAAATGCAAATAAAGAGACGTAATTAACATTTTGTTTTAATTTCTGAAAAGACAGAAAGACCTATTGTGACCAAACATTGACAAAAAAATTAACAACTGTCACAGACTGATATTCATAAGTTTCGATGCAATAAATGTTTGTTTGTTTCCTTTTGTTTGTTTCTTTTTTTTTTCTTATGGGGGAGGGGGTCATTAACAAAACAAGGACGTCTGTCACTAAGCCTCCTACGCATTTACCCTTGAACTCCCAAGAGTGCCAAACATCAAAATTCAAGATAAATCCCAAATTTCATTTTGAAAAGTCTTGAAAAACAAATGGTACCATGCAAAAGTACTGCCAAAATAAAATAAAAAAGAGGTTTCATTTGAATGGTCACACCATAAGATTTCGTCCACAGACTCAAATGCTAGAACTACACTACATGTCTCCATAACTGACTCTGGGAGTGAAAGGGTTAAAATGACGCACATATCATGTATGACTACAGTTAATGTGAAACACCGACGAGTTTAATTCAGTAGACAATTCGTTATTAAAGGGACAGTGCCAGCAAGCGAAGTTCACCTTCAGCGTTACATATCTCTGACTCGAAAATATTGAAAATGTTAAGACCTTAACTGGGTTGATAATAAATGGACATTGCATGGAAAGGGTTTTATTTTCGAATTAAAATCACTGGTCCATGAAAGCGAGCTGTTGAACATCTTTTCTTTCGTGTGGCATATTATAAATATAAACATTCCCAGAAACCAGTTATTACAAAGAGAAACCTGACATGGAGCGGATGTTCTAAACGTTGCATTGGAGCTTTCAGCTTACTTTAGCCGCGCCGGTTGCCGAGTTCGATCGTTGGGAAATTCGGAAGCACGTTGCGGAGAGGGGCATTGGAGATTTCGGTTTCTCGGTTTTGGTCATTTTCTAGATCGGTTTTTCGGTTTTTGCACTTAAAATTTTTGGTTTTTTGGTTTTTGTATCCGTCATGGTTTTCGGTTTTTATGAAAAAGAAAAGCGGTTTTTCGGTTTTGGTTTTTCGCTTCCTAGTTTCCAGACCTTTTTATTTAATCTCGATCAACCCGTGAAAGTTCACGTGATACGCCATCCAAGTGACTTTGCAGGTGAAAGTGGCCTACAAAAGGCAATAGAAGTTTTGCCTAATTTTATTGCAATAGCTTTAAAATGAAAGAAGAAAGATGAGCTTATAGAAATCGCTTACAGAAGGCGAGTGCCGTTATGTACAGGTTCGACTGTAGTTATATTTCGCTTTGGTATCAAGGGTCGTGGGTTTATAAAGGTTTGTCAGGAAAATAAAAAGATGAGCTCCTGGGTTTGTGAATTTGCTATTTTGATCATTATGTTCGGCAGTTTTTCGGTTTTGATCGATTTTTATTGCGGTTTTTCGGTTTTCACGGAAATTTTGAGCGGTTTTACGGTTTCTAATAGGCCCCAATGCCCCCCTCGTTGCGAAGTTCTTAATCGTTTGGTGCTGTGAAACATGCTTGGGCATTTCTCGTTTCAACTGTGGATTTACAGTCGACTCTCTTTTAAAAAGACTGATATCATCACGACCTTTTTAAAAGACTGATATCATCACGACCAGAACCAGTTGTTTCTCTTAGGCCCAGTTCAAACGTCGAACTTCACATGTGCCGAACCTAATGCAAATGAGCAAGAACAATAGATTTTGCTCATTTGCATTAGGTTCGGCACATGCGAAGTTCGACGTTTGAACTGGGCCTTAGGTAAGTGTCTGTCTTTTAAATATTTCAGTTATAGTGAAATGAGTGACTGAAGTGTAATAGGGATCAACTTCAGGTGTCCGTCTAAGAGACGTGTCTGTTCTAGAGAGGTGTCCATCTTAAAGAGGTGTCCATCTTAGATGTCTTAGATTAGCCTGCATGGCTGGCGGTTTTTTTGCGCGTGATGCGTTTCGAGCGGCGAAGCCGCGAGAAACCGCCTGCTCGGTTTCGTGGGCTTTTTGAGTAGCCGCCCCCTTTTGACCTTTTTGACATATGTCGGTGGATACAATTACCCAACCAATCACAGGGCGCATCGTAATACAACAACAACAACAACAACAACAATTTATTTCGGTATTCCCATTTATATACATGGTATTACCTAAAATTAACTAAATTAATAGTATATTATAAAACTAGTGTATCCAAAAGATAGTAATTGCTGCGGTAAATTTGTTGTAACAATGCTGTTTTATCATCTCGCTGGTATTACAGAATTTTCTCTTTCGGTTTTTGAGGGGAAGCAAAGCAAATGTAACCGGGATGAATCGACGAAAACTCCAGCTAATAAGACTAATTTTGGTTTGTAATTCACGCATCAAGTTCCTGCAATGTCTGTAGAATATTGTTGAGTAAAGGACGTGTTCACCACGAGGAAGGTGTGAAAATTTAGGTTAATTACTGTGTGTTCGCGTCTCCCAAGCTCAGCTCAGGTTTCGCGTCCACAAGCGCTCAGCTCAGCTCAGTCTCATCGACCCCTGTCGGAGTGATTTCAAAATAAATTTGTCTTTATTCCGTACAATCTTCGAAAATATTTGCCATTCAACGGTCCTATCACCATGCCTCGCAGTCCCCGCTCAACTCGTAGTAGTCTTCGACACTTCAGTTCCGATTTCGACTGGGACATGTTGGACCAAAATACTGTATTACAAATCTCGCAGCGAACACTAAGCTTGTAGCAGCAAGCGAGGCTATTGTTCGTGACGCAGTGCATTCTGGCCCAAAATGTGTTCGTGGCGCAGTGAATTCTGGTAAAAAGCGATCAAATCGAGATTTTTCCTAGCTTATATTTTTTTCTCATATATTTCTCTTAAATCCTGATTATGTTGCTGCTCACTCGCTACGCTCGTTCCGCAGCAATAAGAAAAAAAAAAGAAAAAAAAAACTAACATTACATGTCGGCTCTCGTTCTACATGACATGCATTCGAAAACAATGGCAGCAGTTGATCGACAAACAAAGGGATCAACACTGTTGAAAAGAAACGAAACTTCATGTAAATTACGATCGCGCGAAAAATCGTGGCTTACGCTGGCGGGCAATAAACAACAAAAACTCCACAACTTCAAGTGGTCCTGGAAAAACTGAAAAACGTTTTCTGTAATTAAACCTACGCGTGATCGAGCAAACAAATTGTACTAAAACAAATTGGTTTGTTTTAGAATTCGTTTCTCCCACCACGGTCCGGCCTTTACATTGTCTTACGGTATGTTAATTATGGCAAATATTTCAAACAATCTTCAATATGGATATCTATGAAATATGATTGTTATTAATGAGCTTCGCGGTATGTGAATTAATGAATGATGGTGCAACTTTATTCACCCATGCGCAAATTATACCAAAATGAGTTTTGAATTTTCTTAACGATCTTTTCACTTGCCGGCGCTGTGATGAAACGTCATTGATCGCCTAGATTAGAGCATTCAAAGTAAAGTTCTCCAGGATATTTGTGGGCATGCCATTGATTGTCAAGCATACAAAATGAGGGTTAGTGCAAGATGAATGCAATCATTACTGAACACGTCGAGGCTCCAAGTCGACACTGAGAATGGACTAGTTCATGACAGCATCCCTAAAAAGGATTTGGAAATGGCTCCGTTCCGTGTGTTGAGGCAAAAGATTCTTGAAGTTATTGTAAGATTGTTTGATAACGTGGTAAGTAATATCTACTGACTTTTTAGTACAACCACAAATTGCCCGAGCTAAAATATTGATGGAACATTGGCGATACGAGAAAAGATACTGAATTCGATATATTTTGAAATCGGGACCAAATTTATTTCTCTCTATTCAGTATATCCTTATTAGTAAGAATTCTGAAAATTTCCTCTCCTCGTTAAAAGTTTACCATAGGGGGTATTATTTTTCAATTGAGTAATGACTGGTTCTTCATTATAATTGCATTGATTTTCGTTTCGTTTCAACAGTTATGCAAATAATACGTCGAAAAGATCTGAAGAACATGGAACTTTACCTTCGAAAGAAAGAGCAAGAGAATTGCAATGTAAGTACTTAGCAATGACAACTTATCTGTTTCCCCTTTATTATAGCAATAATTTGCCAATGGCGCAAACCAAGCGATTATTGCAGAAATCAATCAATCAATCAATCAATCAATCAATCAATCTTTATCAATCTTTATCAGACTAACTTAAATCAGACTTTAAAACATCTCAAACACATGTGTGCCTTTCTTACACGTCTTGAAAAACTTTTCTGACCCGAAATGCTATGTTCTGTCCAGCATGGTTTCCAACAATTATTCCGTTTCTGTTGATTTTAGCTTGAATTTAAATAATTATAGCTCTCGGAAGCGAAATTTATTCGGGAACTTTTAGAAACACACATCTGATACGATTACAAGAAAAACCTGAAAGCATTTTTTCTTCGTTTGATTGAACACCGAAAACCAATCAGAAAAATTGCAAAAAAAGTATGTGACGGTAATATTAATATTAATTACTTTCGCAGGATGCCAAGCCTTGAACGTCAAGATAATAGACTGTAATGTCCAGCAAGATATGCAAGGCAAGATATAATTCTATTCATTTCATGTATAATGCCAATTATAATTAAAATGTATATAACCGAGACCACCGGGATTCAAACTCGGGTCATATTGATGGGAGGCGACCTCGTCTCCCTGTGTTTTCAACTATTGGATTTAACTGTATGAAGTAACTTAAATCAACAACTCCTTCGATGGAATCGAATTGAGCTTAAGCACATCGGCAAAACAAAGTAAAAGAACGGAATGATGGCCGGCAATAGCTGCCTAGTTGTGACTCCAAGCTGGGTGGAGGGTTTCGTGCGTCCCACTTGGTGCTTGTCTACTTTCTCGCTTTCCCGTTAGGCAACTGACAGTCTGGTCGGGGTGATCCTCCAAACCCGAGTGAAATCGGCGACATTCTAGCGAGCATTGCACACAGGTACTGTATCGCACGTCAACGCAATTGACTACCGGGTGGCTCAATCCAGAGCCAACCAATACTGTACCGTGCTGTTAGGATGACAGGTAGTTTCAACGGGTCCCTGGCGAGCTCATCACGAGGGCTGTAGCTGAAAGGACGGTCTGTATTCAAGCGGGGGTCACCAACGTTCGTTTCTGTACTTAATTTTCTGGATCAAAAATGCCAATAATATAAACTAACTACAGTTTTTCTTATAAAGACTTGTTGCTCTGTAATAATAGTATTATAATAATTTAGCCTAAAAAGTCACATTTCTGAAATCCGAATGAAGGAATGGACGAATTAACTAAGGTGATCCTGGAAATCTTGATGCAATGATGAAAGCAGTTGTATGTAAAGCGCAGAATATATTCTGGCCTGACTGAATGGGATTCGAATTAACCCATGTACAACAAGAGCTCTGCCACTAATCTATCAATCCCCTCTGCTTACAATTTGCGAGGAAATAAAATTACTGTTACAAATGTCTATTATGAAACATCATGGACAAGAACAGGGGATGACAACTTACCTTAGCAGAAGAGCCATCTGTTTATAAACCGTACTGACTGATTGTGTTTTAAGTTTGTAGATATGTATCAACTAGACAGAAACGCTTAGTGGAATGGCAATAAAACTGAAGTCAATGTCTCTCATCAAGTTTGGTAAGTTACTTTATAATAAAAAATCAAATGATATGTTAATGTGACGTAATATTAAAATAATAGCTACCTCAATCACCACCAGCGGATAGGAAAATTGAAGAAAAATCCTCTGAGTTAGATGAGAACTACTTACATTCCTACGGGAATATCAAAAGAAGTCCGGATTCGAAACCGGAGAAAAGTCTTTCTATGTGCATAATGTTTATTTTTTAATTTTGTTTATTATTGGTTATTACTTTTCATTTGTTATTTAAGGCGGGGTACACGTGAATTTGTCCGTCTATTAATTATTAACTGCAAATTCTAATTTTAAAACTTCACTAACTCTTCAATATTTCTTATTTTTCTTAATTTCATGCAAAAATTTTTTACACTTCCTATGTACATATATATATTTTTACTATTCTATTTCACCTCTCACTTGATAATGACCGAAGTACGGTCGAAACGTCGTGTTTTACCGTTTGATTTTTATTGTTAAAAGTTTTACGAAATCCTTACTTATAAGATTTTACAAATCCTTTGAGAAAAACTATTTCCTCCCAAACATACCCAAAAATCGCCCAAAAATTAACAAGTCACCCCATAACATAGATTCATGAGATGAGCATAGAGTTTTTGGATTGCTCGAGACGTGAACGAGATATTTCCATTAAAGCCATGTCAAGTGGCGGAAAAATGGCGTTAATGTGGACCTCCGCCTTAATCAATGAATCTTTTCTTTTCGAGGGGGTGGGGGGAGGGGGGGTGGGGGCCTAATGTTCTCCTTACGGCCAATAATGTTTGAAGGGCTAACTTTAATATCTTGTAATTTATTATTTCTTTTTTCAGTTTGGCACAAACTGCAACTCATGATGACCTTGATTATTGGAAAAAGTCGACTGTGTGCTAAAAGAATGGAAGACTAATACAACAAACATCAAGGTATGCGAGCTTCGTAAAAGTAGCTTAACTCTGGGGACTATTTTTCTCGATTATTTTTTGGCAGACATTGTATAAACGGCTCAATAGAATAAAGCATTGCCAACGCTGTGTCATACAGTGTTCCTTTAGGTCAGCAACAAGTAAAGGTATCTGGGACGAAAATGCTTATTAGTTAGATCAGGGGACAAGGCCGGATAATAATAGTTGAAGAGATAAAATAAACTGACTGAAAATATTCCAATCTCTAGTCTAGTCCGTACCTCAATATGGCAGTTAGTTTTTGCGTCTTTGCGCACTACACTTTTAGATAATAATTATGCTTAACCGGCGCCCGTTCTCTCAAGTCATGTGTGCTTGCGCTGCTATTTCGGGACCAAATCATGAGCTCATTTTCCCCGGCTCGGAGAACAGAAAGCTGAGTCTAGTAAAATCCGTTCAGTTCAACCACTAACTTTGAATCTGTTCTATTTTAGGGCGTTTTCATTGGTTAGGAAGACACCATGAATTTGTTTATCTGGATTTCACTTCACTGGAAACTGATACGCTAGCCTTTCAAGAGTGTTCACTTCATCGTGAAGAGTCAGACGGACAAAGCTGCTGTTTATGAAATCAAAAACAATGTTATTTTCTGACAATAATGATAAAAAAAATTATCGGACGTACCGCGAATTATGGATAAAAGGGTTAGAATAATTTTTATATCGATGTCATAGCAGTGATTGCAAGTGTCTCGGTTGTATGAGAGAGACAACAACAATAATGACCAAATTTAGATCGACGAATAGTTTGCTGCTTCGAAAAGAAAACGATTTTCGTTCATTAATATTTTACAAAACAAAGATTTTCGATAGGGTGGTTTATATTGTGTTCTCTCATCTCGGTTTTCAAATTTTAGTCTATAGGACGACAACTAGACATGAGTAGATTCAACCGCACATATAATCTTCTCGGAGGTCTTTGTTTAAAGTACAAGTAATCTACATGCCGGGCCCGGTTATTCGAAAGCTAATTGGCACTAATATAGGACTTAAAACCAGTTTCTGCTGAATTATATGCCTTCCGGCCTTCTCGCGAGTGAAATTCATATTCAGAATAAAACATGAACTCGGGACAAAAATGTTACAGAAATCCTCATTTAAAATTTAGCACTGAAGTAATAAAGCAAACTAGAACTAACTAAAAACTAATTCAAAATAATAATCTTAATCTAACATTAAAGAAATAAATTACTATTGAACAGGTAATAAAAAAATAAAATGATAATATCAATGCAAAGAGGTATCACCTTTGAGCAGTTGTTCAGTTTAAGCATAGCAGTGTGGATTTCTGTAAATTCCTCTCGTCCTACTTTCGTACTGTGCTAGAATTAGCACTTTGGGCAAGAGAAACAGCCGCAAACTTGAGATAGGCGCGACTAAATTGGTTTTCGAACAACCGAGCCAACAACAATATTGTTAAAAGACAGCTGAACGAAAACATGCAAGTTTATAATTGAATTGAATTTTTTTTATATTGCTTTGTAATATTTTATGCAACTGAATAAAATATTGTAATCGACTTTGGCTTGAGTAGCAGTCATTTTAAAGGCAACAAGGCCTGGAATGTGAGACAAGACACGTCGAGCTAACAATTTATACTTGAGATGTTTTTACGAGTTTTAAATGCTAAGGCACTGGTCCATGTAAGACTGAGCAACCTGTTCTTCTCACCTTTCTTGCTCTCTAAAATGACTGCTACCAGGCTACACAGCCTCCTCTTATTTTGTTCTACCTGTACACTCGCTGTAAAGAGCGAGTGTAGAAATTGAAAACTAGAATTGCTTAAGGCTAAGCCTTGTAAATGTTCGGGTTCAACAAGAACAAGAGGCAGAGAGATACTTGCTCTTATTTGACCTGTAACTCAGTCGCCCATACACTTTCATCAACTCTCATATGCTATCGTTATTTTTTTATTATATGCGCGCGTTTTCATCCGGACTCCCATGTGCTACAATAAACCTCCATGTATCCTTAACAACTTACTTCCCTCTCATCAACTCTCAATAGCGGTTTCGTCCACCACTTTGCGGCGTTCGATCAAGGTCATTCGATCTCTTCAACTTTCTTGAGCTCATATCAACTTCTTCTTATCTCGTCAAAGTTAGCGATCTTTTAAACTTTCATGCACTCTTGTCTATGACTATAACAGCAAAAAAAATAATAGTTAATCATAAACTCGCTTGCGTTCTCGTATGCTGTCGGCGATTCGCAGAGGTTTTGTCAAAGTTCGTGCGATGTCGTCACCAACCATGCGCTCTTATCATTTTCCATAACCTCTCGCCAACCTTCGTACGCAGTCATCAACCCTTTTGCTGCCTGACCAAACACTTGGTGGCTCATAAAAACTCTCTTTAGCTATAGTCTACCACGGTTCGCTGTCGTCGACTCTCAGGGGCTCACGTCAAACTTCGTACGATGTCGTGAACTATAATGCGGTCTCTATCGTGTCGTCAATTACCACGAGGTCTTACCAGCTATTACGCATTTTAATCAAATTAGTCTAATACTCTCTGAACACTTAACTTTGAAGTGCTATTTCAAACCTTTGTACGCTCCATCGCTTCACACTCTAGCTTTCTCGTCAACCTTCGTACGCTGTAATCAACCTTTAATCTTTTATTGAGAATGTAATTGCCGATAGCGAGGGCAATCCAGCAATGTTATAATTTGTCATTCGCTCTCGTCAAACTTCGTACATGGTCGTTCACTCTTTAACTTTCTTGTCTACCTTCGTACGCTCTCGTCAATTTCCGTACATGGTCGTTTACTCTCCAGCTTTCTCGTGTACCTTCGTACGCTCTCCTCAATATTCGTACATGGTCGTTCACTCTCAAGCTTTCTCGTCCACCTTCGTACGCTCTCGTCAATCTTCGTACATGCTCGTTCACTCTCTAGCTTTCTCGTCAATCTTCGTACATAGTCGTTCACTCTCAAGCTTTCTAGTCCACCTTCGTAGTCTACTCTTTCGTCAAACTTCGTACATGGTCGTTCACTAGCTCTCAAGCGTTCTCGTCAACCTTCGCACACTTTCGTCAATCTTCGTACATGGTCATTCACTCTCTAGCTTTCTTGTCAATCTTCATACGCTCTTGTCGTTCTTCGTACATAGTCGTTCACTCTCCAGTTTTCTCACCCACCTTCGTAGGCTGTCATCAACTATCATGTGCTGCATCAGTTCTCCTTTGCTCTCTTCAATCCTTGTATACCCTCGTCAACTCTCGTGCGCTCTCCTCCTACGCCGTCGTCGACTCTAACGCTCTTCCATCGGCCTCGTACGCTGTCGTAGACTATCATGCGCTCCCGTCATTTCTAATTAGCTCCATCACCTTTTATGCAGTATCGCCACACTTCTTACGTTCTCGTTAACTCTCATGCACTTTTGTTCCTAGGTACTTGGTGTATCCCTGATCATAATGTATGGTACTTCATGTATCCCTTATTGTAATATATTTATATATATTGCAGTGTAATTTAGGGTCGGATTACAGTATGTAGGGTTGAAGCACTGATTTTAGTATTTAGGTTTAAGCACTGATTCCAGTATTTCCAGTGTATCGAAAAGGGTTAGTTCTTATATATGGTCTGGGCTGGCAGCATATTATCTTATATCCCTTAAAAATTACAATTTCCGGCAGCTAGTCCTTGGTGGTACAGTGGATAGTGTGCATAGTGTACATCATATGGCCCGGGTTCGATTCCCCATTCTGCTGTTTTTATCTTCTTTTTCTATCGAAATAAAAACTAAGTGTTTAAATACAAAATAGTAAGGGATACACCAAGTACATACCCTTTTGTTGGCGTCGTGCGTTGTTATCACTCTCGTCAACCCTCCCAACATCAAATCACTAGCTAAGGTTTTTTTTTCCAGTTTGTAAGATATATATGTACTAGGTCCATAAATTGTCCAGGTCCAGAGACGTAGAGGATGGTGTGGTTATCAATCAAAGAGGTGCGAGCTCGGCTAAAAGAACTGCGGAGCTCTGGAACGAGAATATAAAATAAAACTTGTCTCGCGTCGAAATTTGCTCTCTCGCTTATACTCCTTGCTGCTTTGCATAAAGTTCATTTATGGATAAGCTACCACAAATACTTGATGCAATGTTTTTTTCACATTTTATTGTTAGAGGGTCTGAATGGGGAGGTCCACATGTCGGTTGTCGGTTAAAATTTCATTACTTTGTCGGTTGTCGGATAAAATTTTCGACCTTTGTCGGTTGTCGGTAAATCTCAGTTAATAATTAAAAATGCAAGATCATGCAAGTTAATTAGTCACATTTGTTATGTAATTTGCGCAGTTTTAAGACTTTAAACTCTAGACGAAGTGTAAAACTTGTAATAATTCATTATTTGATTGCACTTAAACCTAGTTAACTCTGTTTTTTAGCAACGTGATCGTCTACCCCACTTTTATTTGCAAATCTGGTATACCGATGAAATCACCAAAGCTTTTATTTTAGATGTGAATTTGTTTTCCTGTCGATTACAGGGCATCGAAGTAATTAATTATAAATCAAGAGAGGTAAATTTGACAAGAGTGAAATGCCCACTTTAGCCTTTGGGATACGTAATTTTGTTAGCGACGGAAGTCTTTTTTTTCCCCAAGACGTCCACAAACACTTATTACATTTATTATTCAACAGCTCTCGTGGCTTTATTGTGGGGTTTCTTTGGGTTTTTTGCCAAAAATTTCGCTACCATGCGTATCAATCTGCACCGTTTAATGGATCTTTAATGATTTTACAACTATTATTACCTCTTACAGTCACATGTCAAGACGCACAAATACACGAACAGCCCTGCCGGATCGCGTAACACACGCTCTGTTGACAAGCTCTGAATGTTCTTCAAAATCTGATTCCTCGTCATCCGAATCTGTCTCATACTCATCAATTTGTACTTCCCTGTGATCCTCAAACACCTCAGTAACATCCCCTTCGTCCACAAATTGTATGCTAACAACTCGTTGTGGAACTGCATTCGCTGATGATACATTGTTTTCTTCTGGGAATCGAAGTCTCTCTTCAGACTCGTCGATGCGATGAACAGCGTAGACAGCTGGCGGCAAGGCCCCCAGCCTTATCTTTTGTGGTCTCGCTCCTAACCGTCCGTTGGCGTACTGGTCTATAACTAGCAACTCTTTGATCTGTCCTTCCATAGCTGGTGTTATGTCCTCACTTGGCAAAGGTGTCATCGTAGCTATATATAGCAGAAAGGGGCATGGCAGATTGAGGGACCGGATAGTATGATTTGTCATGCGTGTAGTATTTGCTGCCCATCTAGATATGCGCTTCAGAGATTCCTTGCAAATTGTTCCAAAATCCTGCGCACATGTAAGTACCGTAAATGTCTCATGTTTAAAGTCCGAGACAGCGTGCAAATTTTCCACTTGTGTTGTAAGCAACGTTTGAGCAGCAGATCATCTAGAAATTGGGGGTTAACGTCCATCACGTTCTTGTATAGCCTGTCCATCCCCTTTTTAAGCAAAGACACAGATGCTTGCGTCTTCTGTGATACAGTTCCCTGTGGACCATTGGTTGCAGAAGTCTCACTCAACTGGTAGCGTTCCTTCACCTTACTCACAGTATCTTTTACATAGTTGCCAATCTTTGTCACGTTCTCTTTTGCTTGTTTCAAGGACACTCCTTAGGTTTTATACCCTTAGAATGAATACCTGCAAAGGTATCGTAAAGGGAACCAAGAATCCCCAGAAAAGATATCGCTTCTGAGAGACTTGTCACTATCTTCACTTTTCCAGCGGCAACATCTGTAACAAACAAGTCTTGTCTACGGAGCATATCCTCTCGATTTGTTTGAATGAGCATGAATCTTGTGTCCCATCGGAAGAACTGTTGTGGCCACTTCCTACCAAAGCTCTAACCGAGTTATCATCAGGGTTGTACTGCATGACCTTTCCCGCCTTTGTATCCGTGTACACTACCTTCCCGTTCAAGGCGCATACTTGGTTTACCTCAGAGCAAGGAAGAGTCGAGTTGCATACAGCTTGTGTCACCGTCTTTGTGCTAAGTTCACATTTGTACAGCCCACCTTGGCTCGAGGCTCCTGAGAAGAATGCGCATTGGTCAAGTTGAGTAATAGACAAAAGGTTTACGATGCTGGATGGATAGGCAGTGAATTTCGTAGCATTGCCGTGAATGGTCACTCCATCAAATGTCAATGCTATCTGATAGACATATTGACTCTCGTCATCACTACAAAATAACAAATCATTGCTTGCAGCACAGATAGAGAAGGCTTACTAAGACGATTAGAATGTATCTGGACGTGTTCCGCACAGTCAGTGCTCTAATAGAAATGGCACCCAAGTGGTCGTTAAGTCTTTTTCGCAAAACGGGAACCGTTCCATCCGTTGGGAGAGATAGTGCCTTTAAGTGACTCAGAAGTTCGGCTGGTCGCTTGAGTGACTTTGTACTTATTTTCACTTTTCCCTTGAAGTCGACAAAAGAAATTGTTGATCTTCCCCTTTCGCACAAGAATGCAATCTCATCGATGAAGTATAAGTTCCTAGCATCCCTCAGTCCATCTCGCACAACAGAGACATCTGCTGGCTGGTGCAATCTTATTGTTATTGTTGTAATCAAGGGCGGCAAGGATCGAGCTTGTTGGTCCATTAGAAACTGCGATCGGGTGAGGGCATACATCGTGTTGGTTACTTGTCCAAATTCTGTATTGTTCTGGTACGATGCATGGTATGCACAAACTTGACAAAGTAATTAACAGTTTAGCCATTACTTTGAAGATAATTTGAAGCTTTTCTTTTCTAGGGAATGAACCCATTAAATTGCCGCGGGAAGTCTTCAACCAATCACAGGCTGACTTTTGAGACGTCAATACGACTTTATATTGACGTCTCAAAAGCAGGCAAAAGTTTAGGCAAAAGTATCTGAGAATCATGACACAACAGCAGGGCGTCCCGTCGGCTCGCTTACGAGCCGCTGTTCTAGAAATGAGCCCGCCGCTGCTCTCCGAAAAGGAGGATCCCGGGGCTTTAAAGTAATTTGAAGACAGGAAATTCTATAATTGACGAAATTTGGAATTAATGTGGTTACGTCTGGTGAAATAGAGCCCACCAAATGCTCTTCTTTCTGAATACAAACATCCCTATAACGTCGGACCATGTCGGTTGTCGGTTAGAATTTATTTGTCGCTAGTCGGTAAATTTTTCCTCCTTATTGTCGGTAGTCAGTAATACTTTTCGCCCTTTGTCGCTAGTCGGTTAACCCCATTCACACCCTCATATTAGGCTTGGCCGTACAGCGCCGCCCTCTGAACAGAAAGCTAACGATAAGCTTAACTAAGGTGAAGGGTCGGAAGCACATGACGACCGGGCTACTTTTTCAATTTTGTGGATCTGATGAAATTGAAGATGAAATTCACTTCCTTTTCCACTGTCCTTAATACTCAATTCTTAGGGACGGATTTTACAGGAAAATAAGGTATCACTAACAAGGGAAGGGGGAGAATTCAGGCGCGCGAGAACGCGAAGAGCACGCCTGAATTCTCCCCCTTCGAACGCCTGCCACGCAGGCTAGGGTATATCACCTACCAAATATGTATCGAAATTAATAGCAAGTAACTGGGTTAGTATTGTAAGTAGTTTTATTAGTATTGTTAATAGTGTAAGTAGCTTTAGTATTGTAAGTATCTGGTGGCGAATGGTACCTTCAAAATCGTGGGTCTCGGAAAATTTTGGTCCGGTCTCGAAATCTCGGCAGTTTTTGTTTTAAGTCTCAAAGTCTCGTTTGGCTGGTGTTTTTTCTGTCTCGGAGTCTTGGATTTTTTTCCTCAAGGCCTTGGAGTCTCAGATACTTTTGCCAAGCATTCTCATTCTTCATCCTTGTTTGTTGTTTGATAGGTGAATCGGAAATTTTTAGCATTGAGTCTCGGGTTCGGTTTTTTCCCGCATTGGGTCTCGCGCTCGGATTTTATAACGTAGCTGCGGTCGCGGTCTCGGATTTTGAAAAAAGAGTCTCGCCGTCTCGGCGAGTCTTGGATTTACCATTCGCTACCCCTATAAGTTCCTTCGATGGCGAACGGCGATACCCCGAAAAAACTCTCAAGGGAGGGAGAATCCGAAAAGCGCGAATGATAACTGTAGATTGCGCTGTTTCCCTTTGAAAATTAAATACGGTGAATTTCAGAAACGCTGTGGCTAAATGCCCCGGCAGCCAGAAATTTTCACAAAATTTTCACTGAAAGGCTCTTTCAAACCTTTTGAGAGTATTCGATGTTCGTTTAGAAATGTCAAGCGATTCCCAAAATTATTTTGATTTTCAAGTTGACAAAATATCCAAGCTTGGGCATATTATAAGATCGCTATGTTCTCGACACTTAGAATATTTCTGCCGAGACTCGTAGTCAGAAATTTTCACAGAATATCGACTGAACGTCTCACTCAAACCTCTTAAGAGTATTCAAAGTTCGTTTAGAAATGTCAAGCGATTCCCAAAATTATTTTGCTTTTCCAGTTGACGAAACATCCAAGCTTGGGCATACTATAAGGTCGCTACGCTCTCGACACTTAGAAAATTTCTTCAGACTGCCGGGCACGGTCTCAAATAGACTAAATGCCGAGTCGGCAGTGACAAATTTTCATAGAATATTTCGTCAACTAGAAAAGCAAAATAATTTTTGGAAGCGCTTGACATTTCTAAACGAACATCGAATACTCTCAAGAGGTTTGAAAGAGCCTTTCAGTGAAAATTTTGTGAAAATTTCATATTTAATCCATTTGAGACGCCACAGCGTTCTTCCATCTTCCATGGCAAGCACAAACATTGTGAAGATTAAACTCTTTCCAAAACCTGTAGGCAAAATGGCCATGACGTCTCTTCCATAAAGTATTTTTTTACGGCTATTTCCTGCTCTTTCTTAAGAACAATTTCTTCTCGTCGAATATTGAGAGATGCCAAAGCTTTTAACAACGCTTCGTCTACCATTTTGATGTTTGTTTTCGCGTGGCAAATGTCTCCCTTGAGAGATCGCATAACCATTTGATTGACGTGTTTACGTTTTAGAACCAATCAGAACGGCCCGTACGGGCGTACTCAAAAAGCCCACGAAGCCGGGCAGGCGGTTTCTCACGGCTTCGCCGCTCGAAACTGGAAACTCGCGGCTTCGCCGCTCGCGAATTATCGCGCGCGCCAACAAAAAACCGCCAGCTACGCAGGCTGATCTTAGATAGATGCCCATCTTAGCCGGAAGGTGCCCATCTTAGAGAGGTGTCCATTAAACAGGTGTTCATCTTATCCGGATAGTTGTCCATCTTAGAGAGCGTCCATCTTAGAGCAGTGTCCACCTTAGCCGGATAGATGTCCATCCGAGAGAGGTGTCCATCTTAGAGAGGTGTCGTTTTCAGAGAGGTGTCCATCTTAGAGTGGTGTCCATCTTAGAAAGGTGTCCATCTTAGTGAGGTGCCCATCTTAGAGGAGTGTCTATCTAAGAGACATGTCCATCTTAGACAGGTGTCCATCTGAGAGTGACGTCCATCTTAGAGTGGTGTCCATCTTAGATAGGTGTCCATCATAGAAAGATGTCAATCTTTGAGTGGTGTCCATCTTAGTGAGGTGCCATCTTAGAGGAGTGTCCATCTTAGAGAGGTGTCCGCCTTAGTGTTCATTTTAGAGAGGTGGCCATCTTAGTGTCCATTTTAGAGAGGTGTCCATCTTACAGAGGTGCCCATCTTAAACAGGTGTCCATCTAAAAGAGTTGTCCGTCTTAGAGAGGAATCCATCTTAGAGCCGAGTGTCCATCTTAGAGAGGTGTCCATCTTAGAGTGGTGTCTATCTGTGGTGTCTGTCCGACCCCTGTCTCACAAAACTTCAACCTGCCTGAACATTCAATCAACGACATCCAGCTCATTCCTTTGGAACTTATCATACATAATAGCCGGGACTTTGTTCGAAAGGCTCGTGAGGCACACCTTTATTAACTAGGCAAAGACACTTGAGCCATACGGGATAAACAGATGGGATGAGCTTCATTCATGACACTTATAATCTGACACGCTCTTGACCTATCATAATCATGGATTTCATATTTTTAAACTTTTATATTTAACTGACGGCTTTGTAAGGTATTTACTCATGTTTTGTTTTTCTGCCCCCGAAGAAGGTTTGTTTATCAAACCGAAATCTTGGGCAATTATATTATTTTTTAATTTTTTTTTTTTTGTTTCTTATTGTTTTCTTCTTGCCGTTAGGATCAGTCTTGCCGTCTATATTTTGTCATTTGAAGTTTTTCACTGATCCAGGTCTACAACAGATCCGGCTTGGAGGTTACCATCTTAGAGAGGTTTCCATTAGACAAATGACCATCTTAGCCGGATATGTGCCCATCTTAGAGAGGTGTCCATCTTAGAGTGGTGCCATCATAGAGAGGGGTCCATTTTAGAGAGGTGTCGATCTTAGAGAGGTGTCCATCCAAAAGATGTGTCCATCTTAGAGAGGTGCTCATTTCATACGCAAATCAATAAATTACTTCCATAAGTGAAGTGCATACATGTCTCCATCGCGAGCATTTCAATGGAGGCACCTTACCGATGAGTGGGTTCAAATGCTCTTGATGGAGGTACACTACTGAGGCAATTACTTATTATGATGTTTGGTGTATTTCGCAAGTATTTTTATTTCGTGATTTTGTAAAGAATTCGCTATGTCAAACACAGCACATTTCAGCGCTTGGGATGTTGAAAGCAACGTTCTCGGCCCAATTTTCAGATCTTTGAGGTAACAGCTAGACCATCGCGAATTTCGCATGATAACTGAGTCGATTGACGCATACAGCAATGATTGGCAACAGGATGCAACCAACCACAAAGGCACCACAAAGGACTTAATGTG
Source organism: Cladopsammia gracilis (assembly GCA_022457155.1). Lineage (NCBI taxonomy): Eukaryota > Metazoa > Cnidaria > Anthozoa > Scleractinia > Dendrophylliidae > Cladopsammia > Cladopsammia gracilis. The sequence continues at coordinate 3,131,176 of JAJGOT010000006.1, forward strand.
GCTTACTTCAGTGGTAGCGAACATACAAGCCTGCGAATACAGCCGCCTTTCATCGCTCCCATCCCGGCCACAAACATATTTCACTGAGTCTGTATGAGATCAGTATACAACCAAAACTCAGAACAGGTGGAATAACGAACAAGAGGTGTAAAGACTTAAACAATGGTCATGAAGTATACACTAAATCTCAATTTACTTCTGCCCTTTCCATGTGCCTTTCTAAGACTAAGCATTGCTATTGCATGTTATTATCCTTTAGTTATAGGGCTTTTACCACATAACTAATTTGAACCCTGCGGCACTCAGTATAGACGAAGGCGGAAAAACTGAGAAACAATAAAATACTTCTCATGCCAAAATTTTAAAAACATGGTGGCTAATAACCTTTTACTAGTATGTCAGTTTTTGTCACATATTACCACGTTTTAAACAGTCGAACCTTCCGTAACCTACGTCACATTTTATTTAATCAACGAGTTCGCGGTTATAATAAAGCCTGGTATTCACAAGCGACAAAAGCATAAACAGAAGAAATAAACAGCGCTTATGTTTAGTCAAAACGGGGGGGGGGAACGCCTGCCACGCGGGCTAGACATGAGCGCAAGTATATTAAGCATCCATAAAGATCAATCTTATGCTTATGTCTATGTTCGTTTTTACTTGACGTTTGTGTCGCTAGTGTAAACCAGGCTTAAGGTATGTAGCCGCTTAAAATATACATCTGGAGTCGAGCTGAAACCTAAACTGAGGTGATTGAAATTCGAAATCAAGCTGACATAGGGCGCTGGACTTACGGCAATCCAGAGGTCCCGAGTTCTCAAGTCCTCCTCCCTTACCACTAGATGGATTTTCAACACGGTAGTTCCATGTTCAAACCCCTGGCCATGCTGTGTATAAATGGCCAACTGGTGAGCCATGCCATCATCGGTTGGGATTCTTAAACGCTTATGTTCAGTTTGTAATGTTACTTTCTTCTATATTCAAAGTATCCCCATATATGAAGGCATTTGTCATTTTATTTTTATCGATAAAAAAATTTCGGAATCGCGCAAGCTTGCATATAAACTTCTCCTGAGGCATTGATATTATGTAGATAAGAAAAATCAGGTTCGGAATCAAGCTTAAGGTTGGTTTTCACCAGAGACATGAGCATAGAGCGGAAGCATAAAAATTCACGTCAAGTGAAAACGAACGTTGACATCCCGGGGGGGGGGAGTACTCCCATATATGAGCTATATAGGTATGTGCCGCTGTGAAGGGTAAGGTTTTCAGGCAGTTTAGTCTGGGATAGGGTATAGTAATCAGAGATTTTTTGTCTAGAATAGGGTATCATTTTCCGCGAAACTGGTCAGTTGCGTGAAGAATTTAGTTTAGACAAGGTTTACTGGCAAATGGCATTTAAAAAATCAGTACGGCGGGCAGTGACGGCATTTTTACTGACCCCTGTTAACTAGTAACTATGATAGTCGAACAAGTTTCTGGAAAATAGCTAGTCTGGAATAGGTCTAGGAAAGTCTAGAATAGGAATGCAAAATGCAGCTGAAATAGTCTAGTATATGTTAAGGGTCTCAGAGTCCCAGCGGCACACCCCCACCCAAAAATTTCCAGAGTACCCCCGGGGTTGACATAAGCGTACGGATTGATCCTTATGCTTGTGTTTATGTCGGGCCTGTTTTCACCGGACGACATAAGCGTTGTTGCTTCCGCTTATACTAATGTCGCTAGTGAAAGCCAGAACTTACTAATAGAAATTCGGAATTTCAGTTGGTCTTACATGCCGGCATTCGCTAAGATATATTAGAAATTTTCTGAAGTAACGTAAATGCTTTTAGAATCGTACGCTATTTAGTATAATATTTGAACTGACTTGTTCTCGAAACGGGAATTCCAGACGCTCTGGGTACCTGACCGCAACAATCAGGGGCGGATCCAGGGGGGGTGAAATGGGTGAATTTTCACCCCCCTTTTCTGAGACCCTTTCTTTCTTTTTTCTAAAGTATTTCAAATAAATAAAAAAAAAAAAAACAGGCTTTGGTTCTATTGCATTTAAAATTTCACCCCCCATTTCAAAATCCTGGATCCGCCCCTGAACAATGTTAGCTTTTTACTCAGCAGTGCTGAAGCCAGTTCACCGAATGTTTATAATAAGCTAAACTTAGCTTTTCAATTAGTCTGAAGGATTAGAATTCTAAATCAGTTTACCCTTTTTATTATGGTGTTAATCTGAACTCCGTGCCCCCGAAACAGGAAAAAATTTCGGAAACACTGTCGCACCTTTATTTCTTGGCAATTGTTTAGTGCTGAAATGACGCGACTAATAGAACTGAGCTAAACTTAGCTTTTTCATTTATAGTTGGAGGAATTTTAATTGTGATGTTTGAACTTGAACTTGCGCTTGAAACAGGAAAAAGTGCTACCAGACAACATCAATTACCGCACTATATATGGATCAAACTGCTGTTACGACTTGTTGTCAATTAGGATGATTGTAAGACTCACTACTTCCTAGTTTTGTAAACTATATGACACTTTCCTTTCAATCAATAAAACTCATTTCACTCTTTGCATTTTATATGTTTCCCTTTTACCACTCACTCGAGACGAGGCGCCTTTGACTTACGCGCATTGACTGTCTTGCAGTTTCCCTGACGACTCCCGATACCCGACAGGCAGCTGCGCTGGTGCAGGGTTTACCAGAAGAAGCTTGCAGACCCGCGTAATGTTTGTTCAGTTTTAATCTCGTCTACTCGATCTGGTATTGGTTATATTTTCATCGAGAACTAGAACAAAATGCAGATTTTATCAACAAATTAAAAAATAATAATTCAACACTATAACAGAGGTTGAAGATTATGCGAGGTAAGCCAAACTGGAAACATACGAGTAAAATTGATTTACTTAAGTTGATTTAATGACGTTTGTACAAAAATAACGTTATTTTGATATCATGATCTTCAGTTCGCGACAATACAGCAGTTCGTATGGAGGGAAGGCACATTTAATATTTTATTCATTTTGTATTGACAATGTCTTGCTAAAGTAGGTTCAAATTCCTTGACGTTTTCAAGTTTTTTGCGCAATTACCAATCAAGCAAAACGTTCCCCAACTAAAGCCTTCGGTAGCATTCTAAAGGCAGTTTCCATATGATCTCTGGGATAGCTACGATTGCTGCAAAAGAAAAAAAAGCTTAGCCATCGTTGCTTTGACCGGTTTCCATATGATCGCTACGATCGCTGAACGTTTGTTTTAGCCATGGAAACCAGGCTTTTGGAATACACTGTGATTTTTTCATATGAACGTCTAATTTTTAGAATGATCGTTCTTACTTTTTCGGCATTTTAAGCATGGTACAGTTATTTAGCAAATCATACTTAAGAAAAGAAAGAAAATTAGGCTAAGTTCCACAAATTATCTAATTCTTATACGTCATTGCTATTTTAACATGGGAAACGACATGTATCCCAGCTAATTCTCGCTTTCTTCTTAACTTAGAACCCGCACAAATTTTTCATTTTCTACGCAAAAATTCACGAGTATTATAGTAGTTGAAGAGAAGTATCTCCAGTAACCAAAACAAAAGTAAAATAAAACCACAGGTAAGACTTCACTTACAATACTGTAAAGCCTGGTTCACACGTGCGACGCAAATGCAAACGCAAGGAATGGAAAAATTTTCATTTCCTTGCATTTGTATTTGCACTTGCGTTTGCGTTTCACACGTGTGAACCGGGCTCAACGCAAATGCAAGCGCAAACGCAAGGTGAAAAGCATTTGTTCGCTTGCGTTTGCGCTTGCATTTGCATTTGCATTTGCGTCGCACGTGTGAACCAGGCCTAAGTGGAACCTCTCTTTAACGATCAGAAATCGATGTGGATTGTCATAATGTGAAGTAGCTTACGGAAGGTTCTTATGTATTTAAAGATAAGAAAAAATGGAAAACTTAAGATAGTACTAGCTGACGCGTTTTCAGAGTATATTTTGGTTTAAGCGTATCCTAGTTTTGCTTTTTCCGCTTTCTAATATGAGTGCCCCCAGGGTACAATAACATGAGGTATTACGTGATAAAAACGCTAACAAAAGAATAAAGTAACCGCAAGCAATATTACACCTATGTTTGGTATGTCTAACAGAAAACGCAACAAGGAAATGAACTCATACCTCGTTGGTTGAATAAATATTAAGTAGGTTACGGGATGTTCGACTAATACTAATTTTTAAAAAAAAAACATGGGTGTATGTGATAAAAACGCACTTGTAGTTACTACTAGATGGTATGTTTTCAACCAAAACTCTATTTAGGCATGAAACATCTTTCATTGTTTCTCACTTTTTCCGCATTCGTCTAACTGACTGAGTGCTGCGGGGTGCACTCAAAAAGATGAACAGGAATTGGTAAAAGCGGTAACTTAAGAATAACCGCATGCAATATCAATCCTTAGTCTGTAGAATGTCCAAAAGAAAACAGTAAATTTAAAAGGGGTTAACAAAGTTTAGATTTAGTGTATACTTCATTTGTTTGTGGGTTAAGATATCTTGTTCGTTTTTCTACCTGTTGCGCGTTTTACATTCTCCGCCGGGAAAGCAGCGTGACGCTCATTAACCAAAGTTAGCCACATTATAATTAAGTCAAATCTGCGGTTTACTTCACAATGTTTAAGTCTGTTGTGTTAAACGTTCTAAATACATGCAGCGCGGACCATTTTTGTTAATTGTCACAGTTGCTGTTGTTTCCACTCAAAGCTTGCTGTCTGTCGACCTTTTATAAAGTGACGCGCGCGTTGCCAAAATAAAACAACGAGCTGTATTTTTCAACTTCAGTATTTAGCTGGTAAAATTCGTAGTGGTCTTGCGTTGAGATCAACCTGTTGCTATGATGCATGTTAAAATGCTTTGTTAGAACTCATCTCTGTCCTCATGCAGTTTTCATGGAGCTTTGCTACAACTCTGTAACTCTACAAATCAGCTTCTGTATTGTTATGTTGTCTTACCTTGATTTTCAATTACATTACTTTTCCCTGCCTCGGAGTGATTTTACTTAACCCGTGAAATAGTTAATAGAATAGTGCATACTATTAGACTTTATAATTCCATTGTTTTCTTTTGTTTAATTTGGACTATCAAACACTAATTGTTAAATAGCGTTTCACGGGATAAGTAAAACCACTCTAATAATAACAAAAAAATAAATAAATAAATTGACACCAGCGAACCACAATCAAACAGTAACGAGAACGATATGTATTTTTCAACTTTATCATTTAAATTTCATTGATGTGAAAATCGTTTGTTTAAACTTAATCTCTCGTCATGCTGTCTCATTAGAGCTTTGCTACATATTGTGTCTATCGACCCAGTTATAAAAATCCACACCAACGATCGAACCATGGTCAAATTAAACGAACCCGCCTGACTTACACCCTGTTGAAATTCATCCCCGTCCAAGTATCATGCGGTAAATACAAGTACAATTTTTGGCCGAGAACTATCAGCGAGTGGCACATTTTACCACCTGAGATTCTAACATTGGAGTTGACAGAGTTCTTCAAGTCGGCAGTGAATGCCCACCTGCTTGTTTGAATTTCTATTTTATTTTATCTTTTATTAGTCACCATTGCACATATATACCCCTGTTTCAATGCACTTCCTATCGTACTTACGAACTGTCTTGGCAAGGATCAGATTTTGCAAGTTATATACCTAGATGTACAGATCACAACATGCCGGAGCCGCGGTGGATGATCCCAGTCAGGCTCAATCGGTCAACTTTACACCCGATCACCGTCAACCCTCTCACTCGTAGAAATCGACCAAGATCAAAATAACAGAAAAAAAATCACATTACAAAGTTTTATTTTGCAAAATACCGGGATATGAAAGCATTGTTCGTTGATAATGAAGCTTTTATTTTTATTTGAATGGTCACCGAATCTATTCAGTTATAGAACATTGCCATTGTTCATGATCAATCAGAGGTCACTGTCAAAGCATTGAGACTGACTTTGTAAAATGCTCTAAATTTATATTATTATTATTATCATTATTATTATTTTTATTATTATTATTATTATTATTATTATTATTATTATTATTATTATTATTATTATTAACAAGCTACTGTCTTATAACTAGCAAAATAGAATCTAAGACACTTTTCAAGTCAAAATTGGACATGCTACAGGGATTGAAAGGACTAAAACGTGCTCTATAATAAACGCCAATATAAACACTGTCCCTTCAGCTTGTCGATAACTGTGAGTTTAGCTGGCAGCTCTCTATATCTATCCGTTCGATTTCCTTTTCTAATAAACATTCCGGTTTGGATATGCAAAAGTGCAAAATTGAAAAAGACACATGGAGAAAAGACTTTGAGAAATCAGAGTTGTTTCAATTTAAAGTTAGCTAAAGTTTCACCCTTCACTAAACAAACAGTTCAATTATGCAATATTGTGGGTGGCATATTAATGAATACATGCTACAGGGATTGAAAGGACTAAACTGGTACTTTATAATCCGACAACGCACAATATAAACACTGTCCCTTCAGCTTGTCGATAACTGCGAGTTTAGCTGGCAGCTATCTATATCTATCCGTTCAATTTCCTTTTTCTAATAAACATTCCGGTTTGGATAAGCAAAAGTGCAAAATTGAAAAAGACACATGCAGAGTTGTTTCAATTTAAAGTTAGCTAAAGTTTCACCCTTCACTAAACAAACAGTTCAATTACGCAATATTGTGGGTGACATATCAATGAATACAAATTAGCCCGCGCTGGGGCATTAAACTTGCAGCTAGATAACCAAAACACATAAAAGATACAAGCAAAAATAGAAACCTGAACAATAATTATTGCTATTACATAGGCAGTGCCATATATGTTTAAAGGAGTTAAGTTTGCAAAGAGACTGACTTACTGTGGTGCTGCATGCAGCTGTAGATATTTACTTTGGGATTTATGGCTACATTTGTTATTTTCAAACAGATCAGCACCAGATATTGGTTTTAAAACGCAAACAATCCTTTTTACCCTTAATTGAGCCATTAACGGTGTTTCATTGATAGCGCGCGTCACGCGAGTGGGAACCCGGAAAATGTAAATAACACACTTATTATTTTCCCGTTGCTACTAAGCAAAAGGGCTTTAAACTTCAAGAAACGTTGGTAGCAAGGAGACTACAGTAATTATACTTAGGGCTAATTAATATTTCCACGGACCAATTTGTTTGTTGGTTTGTTTTAAGGGGATGGGGTCATTATGAACAGTACATTAACAAAACAAGATCATCTGCACTCAGCCTCCTAACTCCTAACGATTGCAGTGAACGTGAAACAACACCGGATTTAACAAATTAAAAATGAAATGTCAGCATCGTCATATTTCAGTTTAGACATTTCACACTATTCGTCAATAACTTACACGTCAGCAGGTGATGTTTATCTTCAGCATTACACAACCCGCAGCGTAACAAATGTTACTGTGAACACTCGACTCGAAATGCATGTGTAATATACATGTACTCAAAAGTGCTTATACTATTAAAAACCAGTAGATTGGTAATAAATCGACAGTAAAAGGGTAGTTTTGTTAAAATAGAGTTATCCACGTGTGCTGCTTCACACTATTGCAGTCATTATTTCTTCATGACGCATCAGTAAATCGCCTGATTTTAACCCTTAATTCAACTCCCCAGAAAAAAGCTGTGGTGCTGTTTATTATGCTGTACAAGGTAGTTCTAACTTTTGAGTCTGTGGATGAAATCCTGAAGTGTGACCATTCATATGAAAGCTCAGTACTAAGCAGTACTTCCCTGTAGTACTGTTTATTATGCTGTCGAGGTAATTCTAGCTTTTGAGTCTGTGGATGAAACCCTGACGTGTGACCATTCAGATGAAAGCTACTGTGTTACTATTTATTATGCTGTACATTAGGTGGTTCTAACTTTTGAGTCTGTGGATGAAATCCTAAAGTGTGACCATTCAAATGAAAGCTATTGAGCAGTACTTTCCTGTGGTACCGTTTATTATGCTGTACAAGGTGGTTCTAACTTTTGAGTCTGTGGATGAAATTCTAAAGTGTGACCATTCAAATGAAAGCTATTGAGCAGTACTTTCCTGTGGTACTGTTTATTATGCTGTACAAGGTGGTTCTAACTTTTGAGTCTGTGGATGAAATCCTACAATGTAAACCATTCAAACGAAAGCTATTGAGCAGTACTTTCCTGTGAGGCTGTTTATTATGCTGTACAATTCAAGGTGGTTCTAATTTTTGGACTTCAAATGAAACTCTACGATGTGAAAATGTTAGTGCCTAACTAAAAACATATTTCCACTTATATCCACCACTGATTCGGTGGATAAAACTTCAAAGTGCAGCTATTCAAATACCAGCTATTATTTGGTGCTGTTTCTTTCTTTTTTCTTTTTTTTTTTTTTTTGCACAAAATGAAATTTTCAGTGTATGCTGTTTCATCTGGTATCGATCTTGGCTGATTTATGCGGGTGACAGCACAAAACGACCTGGGCGATTTTTAAAGGGATTAACTGTCCTGCCGAAATAACAAAATGTCGCCGCTTAGCTGATTTCCATGTTATATCGCCAAATGCCACCAAATATACAACTTATACCCCATTCACACCAACGCTTAAACATGTTTAAATGTTGTTTAAATCTTACCTCCTGGGCGGGAGGTAAGATTGCGTGACGAGCCCTAAGGACGTCTGCGTAGGAGGCTAGTAACCAAGGGAACAGACAGAAATCGTCAGCACTGCATTCGGACTTTTTGCCACAATAAAAAAACTTTAATGGACAATAACATCGAGAAACCCAACCGCAAATATTCCCACAGACTTAATGTGGCTTAACTTCAGTGAACAGTGAACACGCAGCTGATTCGATATTGAAAAGGCACAATAAGTACAAACACTATTAAACAAGATATCACACTAAAGCCACAAACAAATAAAGTATAAATATTAAAATCTTAATCCATTTCACCCTTTCTTCGGTTTTCTTTTGAAATTTATAATATTGGCTTGCGGCTATTTTATTAAGTGAGCGTTTTTTATCACGTAATTACATAACCGATTTTACCTCATCTTATTGTACCCTCACTGACAGGGGCACTTAGGTAAGACGAAAGCGGAAAAACAGAGGAACTGAGAAACATTCGATTCATTTCACCCTTTCTTGGGTTTTCTTTTGAAATTTATAATATTGGCTTGCGGCTATTTTATTCAGTGAGCGTTTTCTTATCACGTAATTACATAACCGATTTACCTCATCTTATTGTACCCTCACCGACAGGGGCACTTTAAGACGAAAGCGGAAAAACTGAGAAACATTATTAAACATAAGGTACTCTTATCCCAAAACAACTTTCACGTCTCAACTAGTAATATTTTAAACTTGGCTTTTATCCGCATCTCTATTTGTTTAAATCCACATTTATAAATACATAAGAACCTCACGTTACCTATTTTATTGTATTGAATTTTTGCGTAGAAAATGAAAATTTTGGGATGAGGTATAATGGTCACATAGCACATAATTACCTTACTAAAATCTTACGATTCTTAAAGATATGTAGTGTATGTCCCATGTTTGAACTAAGAATCGATCGAACGTCTTAAGCTATACAGGGCTTCATGTTATATATAATTTGGTAAAATTTACTCAATGAAATCATATAAGAAAGAAAATGCCATTCAGGCGTTTTACGACCATTAAGGTGAGTGAGCAAGCATGCCATTTTCTGCATGGAGGGTTAGAAGACCTTAGAATTCTATGTTTTCATTTGTAATATTTTGAGCTTGTTCTTGAAACAGGGTTAAAATCGGGACACTAATTACAGTGCTAATTTAAGTTGTTTTATTTTAAGAGAGAATTGTTTATTTACCCTTTTGATCGTGATTTCAGTGTTCTCGAAACAGGAAAAAATTCCAGACTCGCGGTGCCGCCACAAAAATGATCAAAGCATCATCACATATTCAGCTGCTAATTTTGGTTCTTAGTTTTATAACTAGATTGTTTTACTTTTTTGGGGATGCTACAAAACTCATTTTCCTTATTGCTAATTTTTCCCTCTTTTACGTTTTTTTTGGCACAAAGGCAAGCCACGGTCTGTCGGTTTAGGAAGGGGAGGGAGGGAGGGGAGATTAGTTAAATTATACTCGAGACGAGGCGACTTTGACTTGTGTCGGCATGCTGCGTAGTTTTCACTTCTGTTATTATTAATTACTTCAGTTCTCTGTGATCGCTGTTGCTCATTGTGTTTATCAATTTTGTTGCTCAGACATCAGTTATATGAAGAATTGAAAACAGCAAGTTTATAATATAATGTATCGTGTGAATACATTAAAGTATTCACTAATGAGTTGTTAACAGTGTAGCACAATAACAGGTCGGGATTGTAGGGAGCAGCCAAATTGGAACATACATCGCTAAGGTCATAAACAGTGAGCATCCCCCGCTCCCACATGAATCAGAAGGCCTGCCAAAGACAAGAAGCAATGGCGAAAGATCGTGACCGACTGCCTTGCAGCCGGCTGAGTGAGTGAGCGAGTGAGTGAGTGAGCCAAATTAGAAATATATCGTAAGATTACATGTTTAACTGATTTCTATAAGTCAATAAATGATAACATTTTGTCCATTATTGCTTGTTATTTCTTGTTGTGATCAAAACAATACGGGTGCGTTCCTCCAGTGGTTCGTGTTGACTTTTGATACAGTTAACACAGAAACCAAAATTAACCAGCTTATCAATTATCAACAAAAAAGAGACCTTATCAATTATGTTTTAACAAAAAGCCCTCGGTTTGATATCATCAGCTTATTCGATTAAACTCGGAGATTATTCAATTTCGTTTTATGTTGAGGGTATCCAGCTAAAGGAGGTTAGAATCAAGTTGATGTTTGCCGTTTTTACATAAGTGCCAATCAAGCGATACGTTCCTTCTGTAGCCTTTGTAACAGTGGCGAATACTTAAATTTATGGTTTCCGACACGAAAATGATTGTCCCTTCAAATTGTATAAAGGAAAACTGTTAAATCAAATGTATCAAGGTTTAGCTACTGCAGGTTTGCAATATGCAAAGTATCCAACTTGGACGTAGTTTGTAGAATCAAAACATTTACTGGATTTGTGTCCAACAACGACGCAAGTCGGCTCTATACGTCAACAATGCACTTAAATCCCGGAAAAACTACCCAACTAGAACTGCATTGTTCAAAAGCACGAAAAACAACCTTTCGTTCTCACACACAAGCTAGCACTATGTTAATCATCTAACACTGCCTTTCAAAGGAGCTTCTAGGAGAACGTCAAACAAACAAAAAACGTCGAGGAAATGATTTAACATCAGTAGAACGAACCGCATTGTCACCGATCGTCAACAACAGATGTGCGTGCCTCATCCCGTTTCAAAGCATTGGTTACTTGTTTCACCCACACTTAATTGCCTAATTCAAATGCCTCTCATTGTTTTATAAGAGACACATTATAGTGGGTTAATACACTGTGGACAATAATAGCACAAAATTTTCCGGGTTGCCGGTATAAATTTCGTAGTTTAAAGCCAGTGAAGCTAAGTCTGCGAAACCACAGGAGACAGAATTGTGCGGTGCTCTTTTTGAAGACTTGCAAGTTTGCAGGTAAGGCTAAAGCAGGTTGTTCTCGACAACTTTAGATAAGCGCCTACCTTCAATAAGTCAGGTAAGGCTATAAACAGGTTGTTCTCGACAACTCTAGATAGCGCCGTACTTCAGTATAGACACTGTTTTTTCTTCGGGGTTGAAACTCGGCAAAATTTTCAGCATTGCTCTTTAACGGAACTAATCTACCTTAATTTAGGTGTACTTTCGAAGAGTTCGGCAAGGCACACCTGAAGAAAAAACACAACAGAAATGCGGAAAGCAAAATGCCTCGAGCCGAGACTACTAAGACCTGGATTCGAACGGATGATACTAACCTCAAAAAAGTTATTTTATATTAGAATTAGCCAATCAACATAAATCACTGATTACTATCCACTATGTAACTTCTTCTTTCGATATCGATACATTTTCAAACAGCAGGTCAGCTAAAAGCGCTAGGATGGAAATGGGTTGCATCCTGAAAAATTGGGCTAATCTTTTAAGTTTATCGCTTCTCTCTTGGAAAACTCGCTAAAACTCTGATTGTTTTATTTTCTCTTCGAGAATTTACTTCATATCTTCCTCTTAGTGTTCTATAAGCATTTTTTTGTGTGACAAAGGTACTTAGTTTTAACTTACGGAAGTTTTGACAAAAACCTCAAAGTTGTCACATAATAAAACAAGGCAAAGCAGTTGTATGATATATGAAAGATAAACGCATCCAAGCCATTGTACACATTTTTTCCTGTTTACGCATTAGCGGTATTTCGAAGACACCAACAACCGGGATATTCGAACGTCGTTTGTCATCAGTATGCATAAGGAGAAACTATTATTTAAAAGAAAAGAATGCTCATTGGCGTTTAGCCATATAACTTTGGATACATATTTGCCACAGGTCGATGAAAATATTCGCAGAGGTATTCTTTCACATACATGTCCTTTCAACAGATTTATTTCTTCCAAACAAATTTCTATCAGATAGATGAATTAATTTGTATCTCAGGAATGAATAGTTTTTTTTTATTTCTTAACAATTTCTCTACTTGCATCATTTGTGAATATGATTAAGGTGGTTAACTCCTATTTGGTATTTTTTTTTATTTCTATGATAACGTTTCTGCAATTAAGTATATATCAATGGTAATCAAAACGCGAAATGCAGGAAAAGATTGAGGGCTCAAAAAACGAACGTGTGTGTGCAAGCGGAATATTATCGAATCGTAATAAAACGCTATATCATCTGGATCCGCTTGCATGTATTATACTCGAAAGTTCTAAAAGTCAGTTAACCGTGACTTTATTTAACCGTGTTTTTATTGACCAATGGCTGTGAGTTTGGCGGGTGAAGTGGTTCGTACTCTTGGGGGAGGGGCTGATGGGGCGTGAATTTAACCCTTTCAAATCTTGAGTCACGTGACGGAGTCTGTCGATAAAATCATTTTATGGCGTTTTCAATATTTTGCAAAACAGAATTTCAAACTTTGTTCAATTTTAAACGCGGCAATTTTAGGAGTGAAAGGGTTAATCAGTGGAGTGCCGCGTGAAGTCATGCACAAACACAAGACAAAATAGTTTTACAATTGTTTCAATTTGTTTTAAACAAGTTCACAATAAGTTAATAGAGGAGTGGACAATATAAATTTTGGACAAACAAACTGGCAGTCTATCACGAAAAAATGCCGTTGGCGAATAGCGTTTTCAATTTTATCAAACAGGAAATAGTGATTTCAATCTCAACCTGAATAGTTCAGAATAAATCCCACCATGAATTAAGACTCCTAAAAGCTTGAACATTCTTTCTCTGCGTTTGAGTGAGTCGAATCGCGTTCGCGAGCCGCAAAATGCCAAATCTACGCAGTTAAGGTGGCCGAACATAGTTTTGATAAGTTGTGAGTATGTTATTCGTTAGGGCATTATGCGAGAAAGGTTGCAGCTTAGAAGCTAAAACTTGGCAAAAGGAAAATCAGAGATAGTGATGGAAGATTTTAATTAACGGCTAAAATTTGCCCTTTGGACTGTTTCCATGGCAACGTGGATGATCGAAAACAAATTTCACTTTTATAAGGTTTACGTAAAATCCAGTCATTAAATTTTCTCATGAACTTGCACAGTTTACAATAAATAATTCTTATTGTTTAAAATTGGCTCGACCAAATTTTAACAAACGGTTTTTTAAAAGTTCAAGAACATAGCTGCCCAGTACAAGTCAATATTGATCGTGTCACAGAATTCCTCTGTTAAAGTTCTCATTATTTGAAATGCGATAAAAGTAAGAATTCTGACACATTTTATGAAATTTTAATGAGTGGATTTTGAGAAATTGTCATTTTATGTACATTGTTTACAAAACGGAGATGTCTTACATTCTTTCTAAAAACCCGTGCCGTCACTCGAATTGTCGCTGACCGCCGGCGAAACTGTGTTCGGCCATCTTAAGTGTTGCGTGGAAGCTGCCTCAGTACAAGTCTAAACTTAAATTCATGCACACAAAAGACACAATAGTTTTACAAAAAATGGAGGGGGGAGGAGAGACGCAGATAAGAAATCATTTGATATCAAAATAAAGTTTACTCAAGGCACTAACATTAAAATCATTCAATCCCTTCTTTAGTCAAACATGACAAGCCGGTCACTAGTTAGTTTGGCTTTCTTATTGGCCCTGGGGCTGGCGTCAGCTTATGTGCTCGATGACACATACCCTGGAACAGGAACAATGGAAGATATGGCAGAAGCCAACATGGAAGAAAAAATGATCGATGAGATGTCCAGTCTGGATAAAATACACGATAGGAGCTTGCCCAAAGAACCAGTCGATGAGATGTCCAATCTGGTAAAATTACACGACAGAAGCTCGCCCAAAGAACCCTTGGTTGAAGAAGATATTCCAGCGAGTATCAAAAAGGTGGCGAAGGAATTCGCCATAAACTGCAGCAAGGCAGTACGTGTAGCACAAAGGTTTCAAAAGAATGAGAGGCACAGTGCCCTGAGAAAGTTTTACCAGGCCATCCAACATGCAAAGAGGAGTTTAATTACTGATAAGAAGTGGCTGGCAGCAAAAAAGAGTGAAGTTTGTAGCGCGTGTGTCTTGAATAGACTGTGCAAACTGACAGGAATTCACAACGTATTAAACATTAACGCGAGCTTCCCTCAGTAAGTATTTCAGTCAAATACATGTGTTCGGTTTCGTGTACAAACGAAAAGCATTAAAGCTTTAATAGTCAGTAATTTTAAAATAGTTTTGTTTTGTCTGTACAGAAAAAAAAACGGAAGGTCGATTTAACAATGGCATTGTTAACCAATAAATTGATCTCGGGCAATACAAATACAAAAGTTGCTTGGTCGAAACTATTGCATCGTTGTCTCGCCATTATAAAGTTTTAGTATTACTGGATTAGCATTCCAACTATCATGTTGTGTGCCACTGTCAAAAACACGCAACAGACAGCAAAATGTCTTTTACTTCTTCGGAAATAAAATATTCTTTCGCTTACGAAAAGATCATAGATCGATGAAAGTCCCGTAACCTGGGGCCTGATTCACGAAGCCCTCCTAATTATAAGTTAAGACATATCCTAAGTATTGTTTCTTAACAATAGTCTATTGTTATTCCAACAATAAGCTATTGTTAAGAAACAATACTTAGGACATGTCGTAACTTAGGAGGGCTTCGTGAATCCGGTCCCTGATCATTAGAGAACGAGCGAGTAATTTCGGACAGTTTACAGGTGTGCAGAGCATTAACTGACGGACGATGCAAAAATTAGTAGGCCATCAAGTACCAGGCCACTAAGTTATCATGCTATGCCATCATCCATTACTGCTCTGATAAATGTCACAGAGTACTCAGGTATATTAAGGATTGGGTCTGCCCCCATTTTATCAAAAGAGTAAGGGGGTGGTCTATCTTCAAAAGGAAACGAGTCATAAGTATGAAACTTGGCAACGGCATTCAACTTCTTAAGACAGTCATTTTTGACGTTGATATTTCCATGGCAACCTATCACGTGACCCATTGAGCTTTCACTTCCGGTTTGTTCCTTCAGTGCTCTTGCAGACAAGGAAAAATTGTGTTTTCTGAGAACTTTAAGTGGTATTATTTCTACCCTTTTAAGGTACTTTCCAAATGTAACTGGAAACGCGGTCCACCTACGCGGCATGACTGTTTTCTGATGTTTGCGTGACAACAAAATCGTGACATTTCAATCGTCACGTGACCTTGACATGCCTTCCAGTTAGTTTCGTATATGACTTTGCGCACTTAAAAATATCCAAACGATATTTTGTCAGTCAGAGTGGTTTAAGTTCTCCTGCACTGAGCCTAAAGAAAAACATGGAAATGTGATACCTTAATCAGTTGCGTGACCGTTTTCATGACAACTTCATATCAAAATTAACTTTTGTATCAAGTTTAAGCCTTTGGCTAAGTTTCATATCAATATGTTCCATACTTTATGAGATAGACCACCCCCCTTAATTTATAATTTTTGGATGTACCGTAACTGACCCAGGCCATAATATACCTGAGTACAATCGAAAGTTCAAATCCTTTAAAATATTGTTGTAAACAACTTTTAAACAGTTTTATTGATTGACAACCATTTTTTAAAATTTTAACATGTTTTCTGCTTCTTTCCATTTTTATTTTCTTCGCGTAGGAGGATAAAAGAAAGGATATGCAAAAGAAGAATCCTCCGTCGGGCGTTCGACGTTATGCCTGTAAAAGCACAAAACATTGTGTGTGACCCAAATGCCAGATTTCGTACAATCGATGGAACCTGCAACAACCTGCAAAACCCTTCGAACGGGGCAGCCGGCGAAAAATTCCAAAGACTCGTACCAGCTGATTATGGCGATTGCATCTCAACACTTCGCTTATCGGTGCGTGACAAAGAGCTTCCGAACGCTCGTGACGTAAGTCGGTTTGTCCACGGCAGCAACGCAGACCGCACAAATCCCGGTTCCAGTATACTGACCCACCTGACTATGAACTTTGGTCAGTTCATGGACCACGACATGACGCTCGCGGAGGCACAAGGCCTCAACTGCGAACCACCCACCAAAAATCCAGAGTGCATCAACATTCACATTCCGTCTGACGATGCAATATTCCGCGACAGGGAAGTTGATTTTATTGAATTGGAGAGAGATGCCCCTCATGAGCCAGAATCCTTCTGCAAAATAGAAACTCGAGAGCAGGTGAACACAATAACAGCCTATATTGACGCGTCCAACGTTTATGGTTCAGACGAAGAGCTTGCTGATTCACTTCGCCGCCCCGACGGTGGACTGAGAGACATGAAGCATCCACAAGGCTGCCCCTTGAAGAATCTGTTGCCTCCACAGACCGAGGGCTTCTGTCCATCACCGGATCCAATCAGACCGTGCTTTTTGTCAGGAGACGAAAGAAACAATGAGAACCAAGGTAAGAATCAACACTCTTTATGATGTAAATTTACCTTATAGATCTTTTGTCTTATCAAAAGAGTAAAAAAGATCGCGTTTAGTAACTTTATATATGAGAAAAAGTAGCCACTTTGTGCCCAGTAGTGGATCCATTCCCCACCCCTTATCATGCAAAGAATAAGCCTCGAAGGGCCGAAACTTTTTCCACTCTATTCCATTCATGTATGTATATATATATATATATATATATATATATATATATATATATATATATATATATATTACTTCCATTCTAATTTATTATTTTGTAATTACATAATATCCTAGTGTGGCAGCTATTAATTACTTTTAATTAGTACTTCCATTCTTTTTTATCTACCTGTAATTAAGAACTTTATTGTTTGAATTTTAATTGTACTCCCGCTATATAAGACCTCATTTTTAGAACTTTTTTATGCCATATTTCAACTAATTTTTATACTGTACTGAAGAAGCCCGAACGGGCGAAACGTCTACGTACCCCCGGGGGGGGGGGTACTCCCTATAATGGGCTATACGGGGATGCTCCGCCCGAAAGGGGTACCTTTTTTAGGCTGGAGGTATATGAAAGGGTCGGGATTTCACGAAAAATAGGAAAGGGTAGCGAAAACACGCCGTTGAAGCATAAAAAAGGTAGGGAAAACTGCCATTTAAGTATTATAAAAAGGGCCTTTCAAAATATATCAAACAGACGCACGTAAAGGCTATATGAAAGGGGTACCATTTTCAATGAAAGGTATATGAAAGGGGTACCATTTTCAATGAAAGGTATATGAAAGGGGTACCTATTCTGTCAAAAACGGTATATGAAAGGGTAAGGGTTTGGACCTCGGGGCGGAGCATCCCCGTACAAAACGTTGTTGACTACCCCCCCCCCCCCGGTCTACGTACATTAAATTTTTGACATGTGAAGAAGTTCGCTGTTTGCTCCTTGTACACTACCTAATCATTTGAGTGCAAGCGACAGTGTAGTATCCAAAGGATCCTTCTTCCAAGTGGCATCATCGTTGAAAAACCAATCTTCACACAAATATATATATATATATATATATATATATATATATATATATATATATATATAACAAACGAAATGAGTTAGCAAGTTCATGCCCCCACAGAAACAGATATCTCCTCAAGAACTTCTTTATAATAAAGTAACACAATCTCCCAAATTATAAATAGCACTCACATGATTTATATGATAAAATAACGCATGTTTTTATATCTCATAGCAACCGTATTCCCGCTTTTATAGCCAGTTTTTGTAATTTAACGGTCAATCGTTGATATTACCTGATGAGTGTGGCCATCATTTGACCATACGAAACAGTGCTGTAGTAATAAAACGATGAACTACCTCTGAAGTCTTGAACCAATTTATTATAATTATATATATATATATATATATATATATATATATATATATATATATATATATCAGTCACCCTGATAAAGACCACTTTAAGTGGTTGAAATATAGGTGCAATTGAATCAAACTAGATTTTTCCTGTATTGTGTCGTTATTGTGCATGATTAACAATACTTGGAAGAAGATCGCGGATCCAAGGAATGACAGCATCCATGTCTTCGCGCATAAAAGCCCTGCCCGGAATAATTGTTATGCGTTATAATCATTCTAACATCCAAGCTGGTTCATTCTCTGTATTTGGGTTTGTCTTTATTGGTTTCTTGATAATAAATTGACGTTAAATTGTTGAGAAATAAGTTTTAATTTCAATTCTTTTAATAACAAGGGGAAAGAAAAATTAATTTTAGCGTTAAAAAATATTGAATATCACCATCGCCAATCTTATCTGGCTTTGTAATTTCCCGCGCACTGCCATTTTGAATCCGTTCTTTTGTATATAAATCCTCTGGAATCCCTTTTCTCATCACATAAATTACAATTAATTTGTTAACAGGTCTCAATTCGGTCCATACCATCTTCGTGAGGCACCACAACCGAATCGCTTCGTTTTTTGGACAAAAGACCGAGTGGGAGAGCGAGAGGATTTTTCAGGAGACCAGAAAAATCGTCGGGGCGCAACTGCAAGTGATAACGTACAAAGAGTTCCTGCCGTTACTTATGAGTAGTAAGAGGGTAGGTTTCTACAAAACCATTGTTTCCTTCTAATTAACAATTCATTATGAGCTCGAGATTTCTGTCACGCATAGAAATCGACAGCAAATAATCTAATTGTTTTAGTAATCTACTGGACGTTCCAAACATCAAGGGGCATTGTCACGCAGATTTTGCTGTGTTTTGGTCAAAATACACTAAATATATGACAACGTACCTTTGCTCAAACATAAAATTGCTTTTAGAACACCAAGAAGATAATTATATATAATATCAAGGAAGAACAAACCATAATAAGTTTTTCTGCGATTTTTCCACGACTCTTGGGAGGAACTTGAAAAAATTGGCCAATTTTTTCAAGTTGCAGTCCATTTCCATCCTGGCCATCCGCAGCCAAAGATAACTGACGAAAACTAGTTTCTATGCACTGGTAGAGTATTTGTTAACAAAACTGGACCCTTATTTTAAGGTATCCATTGAAACAAATATGTTAATTGGCTTTTCTTAGTGATGCTAAAAATAGGTGACAGTGTCCCTTTAACAACAAGACAGGCTGGCGTTTTAGTGAACAAGAACTCTGCGAGTACTAGAATCGGGATGTTAAGGATATCTTTACTTCTTTTACTTCAAACTCTTCGAACTCTTCAAGAGAACTAACTTCAATCAATATACATGTCCCACATGGATCATTCATATCTGTACGATTTATTATGTGAATCAAACACTTTGAATACACCATCCCTTGTCTCAAAAATAGCGACTGTATCAATTATTATTGTCAAAATAAATGACTTATAATTATCACGTAACAACGATTCAAAAGCCTCAAACAAAGGTAAACATTAACTCTCTTCTATTATACTGTCATTTAAATAATGTACATTTCCATAATAACTTTCACTATACTCAAGTAAATTGAAAGTTAACTCTCCCATACAAACAACATCAGGAATTTTAGTTAACATAAGGCATTCTTTTTGTGTTAAATTAGAAAGATAAGTATAAAACTCATTACCGAAATTCGTAATTTCAACAAGATCTGACGCACATGTTATCATGCGACTAAAATTATACAATATAGCTGTTAAACTCATCGCTACACACTGACTACCCGCATTAGAACCAAAAACATCGACACTATATTCCTTGGCTATAAGGAGCACAAATAGTTTTAGACGAATCTATACCAAATGGACCAGGATTGTTTTGTTTTGTTTTGTTTGGGACAAATGCATTGATAAAAGACTCCAAGTCATACCAAGGGTAAGACACACAAAACCCCTTCCCCCTTCCTCGCGCACCCTTCGCGTTCTCGCGCGCCTCATCCCCCTTCCCCTTCGAACGCTTGCCACGCAGGCCACTTAGCCGTTAGAAACGAAGCATATATAACCAAGCGTTAAAGTGGTCCATGGCCAAAAAGGCAGGTTTCAATGATGGTGAAAAGAAATGATAATCTGTCCATTGCGGCTCCACTGAAAGGATACGTTTATTGATGCTGTTTATGCGACCGCAGGTAGTAATAAAAAAGTTTATATCCGTTGGACGAATACTCGAAAGTAAGCAGCTCTCTAATTTATCCAATTGCAGCCTATATACTCTCCAAACTTTACAATATATAATCAGTCAGTCCCTCAGAATATAGACGGACCTTTGCTCAAAAACAAATTCAGGACCTTTTGTTCTGCTTTGCTTGTACGAACGCGTGTCGATAAACGGCACAGTAACAGTTTATTCCTATAAAAATAAATGTATACAGGTAGACTTTTAATAATTAAATGAAAATTGGGAGGAAGACTAAAGAAACCCTCGCGGGCTTTTACAAAGTAGTCTCCCTTTAAGTTTAAGATTTATCTAAAAAATATTCATCCGGTATCAGACGTTGGCGTTTGCTTATATAATTTTAATTAATTGTTAGGTAATATAAATACGTTCGTTTAGCCCCCCCGGGGGGGGGGGGAGTACTCCGCGATGTTTTAGGTGGGGGTTTTTCGCTAGGACCTAAGAACCTCTACCCCATCTCAGACCTAAAATTTCTATTTTCACTACCCCATCTCAGACCAAACAGTTAAATTTGTTAAAAGGCTCTTCATACAAAAAAAGGGGGTTGTTTACACAAATTGACAGAATTAGGCGTCAAACCCATACACGCTCATTGAATCGAGTGAAACTTCCACAGGCACGGTTCCAGATGAAAAATGTACCGGAAAAAAATGACAAAACACTTAATTCGAAAATTGAACGGAAAAAAGTATACCCCTTCTCAGACTTAGTGGGCAAAACTGAGACCCCATCTCAGACCTAGAAGGTCAAAACCCCGACCCCATCCAGCGGCACATACCCGTATAGCTTATATATAGGAGTACCCCCCCCCCCCGGGTTTTTTAGCTACTGCTTATTAGTATAAAGTTAAAATTTGGGTACACGGCAGTTAATTTGGGATAATACAGATCCTTTGGAAGCTATTTACGCATCTCTTTCCAAGCTAGCGATGTACACATCTTAGTCATATAAGAAGAATACAAAAAAAAAATACTTTTCTCTTTGCCTTTGGGCACAAGTCGTGAAATGTTTTCTTATCGCATGAGGGCTAATAGATTGGAAGTCCGATGATCGGATTTCACCGTGCAGCCTCGTCGCATAATTTGTTGAATTTTAAGACCAAATTTACATTTCTCGAATCAGTTTTTCACTCCCTATTGTAACATTACCTTGTTACTCATGCACGTAGCGGCATGAGGTAAGGTTTCGGCTCCGTGTTTCTTGTTATTATTATTTTTATTTTTTGTGTCACGATTTTGCATGCAAATTTATGCACGCATATTTTAAATTATGCACTTCCGCCTCAAAGCCATTTACACTTCCTGTTTAGTGACTTCCGGCTACACTCACTTCCGGTAAAACCGCGTTACCGAGGTGTCACGACAGCGTCTCCTACAACCATGCTTACATTAATAGTGTTCACGTTAAGTATATATAACACTCAGAAGAATCACTGGCTTCATTGTGGTACAGCCATTTACAAAACATTCAATAGTAAACAACGTGGTTTGCAGGAACGATGACTGAATGAAAGGAGTAACTTTTCTTCATGTCGGAAATCTTCTTATCATGTTTAAAATATATCATAAAACTTTCTCACGCATGCGCATGAGTATAGGCTGCTTGGAGCCTCTTGTATTTATTATATTTGAAGCCTGCAATTTCACTGATTTCACCGATTTTTCATAATTATCCATACATACACACAAAGCCTTTGAGCTGACAGTAAACTTTGTCTGAGTCACGTAGGGGGGCTATCTATTTTTAGTAATAATGCAAAGCACTATAGAATATACTTCGGAGCCAATCAGCACACACAAATATCCATCCATCTTGAGGTCTCTCGCGAACAGTTCGTATCAACGATGATTTGCCGAAAGTTCCCGATGACAAACGAAAACCTCGGCTGCCTATTCGATCTCTTTAAAGTTATCTTTAAAATATAAAAAAAATCAGACCTAATTTGCTCCGTTTTAACCTGTTTTGAATTTGTAAATATAGAAATCAAATCAATAAGTGACTACGAAACAGCGTTCGTTTTATATATCGGACAGGCTTGGCAACAAGCCAGCCCGATCAATAATGATATAAATAGGTCACGCGATAATCATGTCACACGCGGATAATCGGCTACTCACTCTACTCACTTTCTACAACAGGTTAGATAGTGAGTAGCGTAGCCAATAAGAGAACAGCATTCGTAATAAAACATGTAGAACGCAAGTTGATTTATACTAATTAGTGATAGCATCTCCCCCAGGGTGGCGTAGAATAATAAACTGTGCCCTTATTTGAACAGCGGAGAGAGAAAGAAACTTAGGGAATCTCATAAAAGTTGCTTGATTTGAAATTAATACATTTAAATGTAATTTGAAAACGGTACAATACCGCAATTTTTTTGTATACAATACTGCGCGATCCTTATGCGTAGTAATTCAAGATTACAAGATAAAAAAACCTCCCTATCTTTTTAATTTACAATTTGATATGCTTGAATCTTTGATTTCTTTTCATCATAGATCAACGACTTTAATCTCGAGCTGCTTAGCGGAAGAAAATTTTTTGAAGGCTACGACACAGACGTTAATGCTCAAATGACCACTGGTTTTGCTGTAGCTGCCTACCGAATGGGACACAGCTTGATTCAGGAAATGTTCAGACGCTTCAGCCAAGACGGCTTCGAACACAAATGCGACCAATGCAATAGCCAAGAGAAAACAGAATTCCTGCCTATCCCAGTATTAGACTTTGGTGAACCACAGTACTTATACGACGTTGGTCAGGGAGGTATAGATTCCATAATGAGGGGCTTGATTAAAGACGAAGCAGCGAAGGCTGACGGGTGAGTAAATAAGAACTCTCTAAAATTCCATGCAGGCGCATATTCAGTCAAAAGCGGCAAAGCATATTTAGCACTCCTCCGTCAAATTAAACGTACTTAGCAAGCGTATTTTAGCAAGCCTATAGGAGAGAAGATCTTTTGATTGGCGTGGGTCACAAAAGACGGTGAGGTGGCATCAAAGACCAGATGAAAGATGGAAGACAGAACAGCGTGGCATACAAGTTTGGGTTCCTTCTGCATGTACCGGAGCACAGATTACGTAAAACAAAAGGAACAAAGAACGACAATAATACAAATGCAAAACAAGACCAAAAATACAATACCTCACAAACAATAGAAGACCATGGGTACCGGTACATGCAGAAAGACCCCAGGTTTGACAAAAGAAAACAAGAAAGGGTGGGGGGGGGAGCTTAAAAACGCGTAAATGTCATCCAAGCTTCCTGCATGTGAAAAATCGTCCATAAACCATATCTTGATCGGTAAGTGTTAAAAAATCATAATTACCATAATAACGACTATGTTTTTAGTTCAAGTACCCCAAAGCTCGTGAGTACTGTACAGTGAATTCGTGTCCGGATTGGTACCGTAAAAATGTACCGGTAATAAAGTCTGTCTTTTCTTATTTTGGTTGTGAAGGGAAAGAGGGGAAGGTGGTGTGTGTGTGTGTGTGTGTGTGTGTGTGTGTGTGTGTGTGTGTGTGTGTGTGTGTGTGTGTGTGTGTGTGTGTGTGTGTGTGTGTGTGTGTGTGTGTGTGTGTGTGTGTGTGTGTGTGTGTGTGTGTGTGTGTGTGTGTGTGTGTGTGTGTGTGTGTGTGTGTGTGTGTGTGTGTGTGTGTGTGTGTGTGTGTGTGTGTGTGTGTGTGTGTGTGTGTGTGTGTGTGTGTGTGTGTGTGTGTGTGTGTGTGTGTGTGTGTGTGTGTGTGTGTGTGTGTGTGTGTGTGTGTGTGTGTGTGTGTGTGTGTGTGTGTGTGTGTGTGTGTGTGTGGGGGGGGGGGTGGGGGGGCTTAATAAATTTCTTGCTCCAAAAAGGGGGGCTCATTAGAGGAGGGGCATATTTGAGAGGGGAGGGCTTAATATAGGATTTGCGGTATATAAGCAGTGTATAACTTTTCATGAAGACTGAAACCAACATATGTATAATACGGAGGATGACAAGGTAGAGAGAGTGTTACATATGTACCATAAACCGAAAATATACTTAGCGAAGAATAATTTATTCAGTGAATAAATTTATGTTATTTTTATTGTTATTATTTAGGCGTTTTTCGTCCTCTGTACAAGAAAACCTGTTTCGAGGCGAAGGTGATCTGTCTGACTTAATCTCCATCAACATCCAAAGGGGACGCGAACGTGGTCAACCGGGATACACCACGTATCGCAACTTTCCGTTATGTGGATTGAAAAGGGTAACTTCATTCAATGACTTGGTACAAGTTGCCGGCTTTGATCGAACGGATGTAGCAAATCTGAAAAAAGTTTACGATAACGTACGGGATATTGACTTTTTCACTGGAGGTGAGTCATACATGTAGCACTTTTCACTTGTAAATATATAGCTCAAAAATTGGGTGGCGATGACAGCATGGAAAAAGCTATGGGAAAAGATCACCACTAACCCCACCTATTATTTGCCTGCATGATCTCCTCTCTATACAGAAGTCGCGGTGTATGAGAGCCAGTGAACGCGGCCATAACTACCTCCTACCCGGCCCGTGTCCGCATTGAACGCTTTAAACGTTCTGTTGTTAATATATGTCTTATTAGTTTTATAAAGAGTTAATCAATTTTATTATATTTAGTGCTCATGTTTTTTTAGGATCATTTTATATAAACTCGCACGTCTGTTTGATGAGTGATTGTTCAATAATGACCGTTATTGTTAATATTGTTATTACTCAAGAGTTTTTCCTATTCTTTTATATTTATTTATTTGTTTATTTATATTTATTTATTTATTTATTTAATTATTTGAATTTGTAACGTAACCTTCATTTGCTGTTCCCTTCTCAGGAATGCTGGAGCCTGCCGATCCCCAAGGAGGCGTCCTTGGACCAACCTTTCAATGCGTGATAGCCGAGCAGTTCAAGCGTCTCAGAGTTGGAGATCGCTTTTGGCATGAAAACGCGCCCAACGTTTCATTGAACACTGACCAGACAGCATTCACGCCTTGCCAGCTAGAAGAACTGAGAAGGACGTCCTTTGCCAAGATAATCTGCGACAACGGTGACAACATTCCCACAATTACCAGGAGGGTGTTGCAACAAGCTAAAATAAGGGTGCCTTGCAACGACCTACCAAGAGTCAATCTTAAGCCATGGTTGCCAGACTTCGAATGTGGCAAGAACAACAACAACCCCAGGTAAGCGAGTGGTCTTACTTTAAAGTTTAACGCTTTAGAGTCAAACACCAATATCAGCCTTGCAACGACCTACCAAAATTCAATTTTAAGCCATGGTTGCCAGACTTGGGTAAGTGTGCTTCTCTAAGTGCCTCTCAAGTCAACACACGGAGAGATTTTGCCGCCATCTTGAAATCAAGAGCGAGACCACAAGGTCGCGTGTCAACCAATCAGAGCAGTGAAACGAAAACATGCGTGCATAAATTTGCATGCACTAATGTGACATACACACACACACGAAAAAAAAAGAAAACTCACAGTCAAAAACATAACTCGTCGACTAACGCCACGAGTAAAAAGTGCAGGATTACAAGGATTGTAGTGGATTACACTTCATTTAATTTGATTTTGTGACAGGCGGTCATGAAGAAATCAAAGTTTTCATTCTGGTGGGATTTTGAATTTTGTCTTTTAGTTTATATTTCATTGCGTTCATCACTATTGGCGATTTTTTTCCTCCTATTTTAAGATAACAAAGCAAGCTATTGCAGCCGGGACACTGTCCCTTTAACCCTTTAACCATTATCAAAATTTAAATTCTCATTTCTTGTCCCCATACATTTCCTATAGAAGTAGTGGGGAGAAATAGTTTAGATATCAAGAGAATTCATCTTGTGTGATCATGTCCTTAATTCTTATGACCTTTTTGATTGATCAGGCATTGCTATTACAAGGAGAAATTTAATGCTGATCACTCTTAAGGCTTAAAGGGTTAACTCTTTTGATTGACGAACACCACCATATGTTTACAACACCTAATTTCTCCTTGAAATATCAAATTTCGAAAAACATGGCTGTGAAACATCAAGTGGGTACGTGAACAATGAAATGCCAAACCAATTGTTGCCAGATAAATTTTAAGAAAATTTACGAAGTTTAGTGGCGGGTTAAGGACTGAACCATCAAGCCCCGAAAAGGAGCTTGGGACTGAACAACTTGCTCCAACAGCTATAATTGTTCAAGGAAGTTTGTCACTGAGATTTTGCTCCCTTTTTGTCGAATTAAACTAAAATTATGTCTTAGTTTCTTCGCTCGTACATTAAATGTTTAAGTGAATACTCAAAATGGTGAGTAAGAAGCCACGATTAACCCTTTCACTCCCAGGGTCAATTATGGAGACATGTAGTGTGGTTCTAGCTTTTGAGTCTATCAACGAAATCCTATGGTGTGACCATTCAAATGAAACCTCTTTGGCAGTACTTTTGCATGGCACCATTTTTTTTCAATATTTTATAAAATGAAATTTGGAATTTTTCTTGAATTTTGATGAGTATGGCACTCTTGGGAGTTAAAGGGTTAATGCTTAGCTCTTTTGGGGTCAAAACATCGGTTCATCTTTTTCAAGTTATATAACGCTACGTTTCCATCCTGGACATGTGATCATATCTATGAGCAAACACACTTAATAGTTTCAAAGCATACGCATTCCTTTGATACAAATGCAACTTAAAGTTGCGACTTTTCAAATTGTTAGTTAAAATAAGACATATTAGCTAACCTTTTTTTTTCTATTTTATCTGCTGTAGTGTCTCCCATGATGCTAACGATGATCACGACGAAGCACATCATGAGTTTTAAATGACGAATCCGCGAAGACAAAAGGCAGAAGGAAACTCGACTGCCACACTCTGTTAATACACGTATTATTCTCTTTTTAATCGTAGATTACACGAAACATGTATTACCATTTTGGAACATTCCGCAGAATTAGAATTTTTTAGCACCTTTATCGCTCGGAATCTTCTGCTTCAGATTTTTCAATTTTTTGCTAAGGATTTTAAAACTTTTTAATTTTAACTGCCTGGGTTTCAAATTTTAAAAAGGACAAGAGACCTTTTTCATAAATGGCGGCCGATTAATTGTTCTTTAGGGAAGTGGTCATAACAAGTATACTCGATGAGGACCCACCTTGTGCAGGGGTGGGGGGGGGGGTATGCAAGATACCACCTATCTGATCAGTGTAATAGACTAAACGTTTTGGCTTAAAAATTGGAGATCAGACTTATGATTCTGTGTGCATGAAGCTTGCATTGCTAGTAAAACGGCACAGGAAGATCGATTTAAATCTTTCTCTCAGTTTCTACTCCTGAAAGACACCATCTTTTTACTGAGGTGGGGGAGAGGGGGTACATAAAGAGACCACCAGTCTTTTTGTAAAATGGTGGATCCTGTCCGAGTTCAATATAATTAGTTGTGACCATTTCCCTTATATTCATGCTAATCAGCCCCGCTCGTCACAAAGCACTTCTTTCCAAGAGAGGCGTTGCGTGACGGTTGCGTGATTATCCAAATAACGGATAGGACGTGTGTGAGGCACAACAGCGCGAAGCCAAAGAACTAGATATTAGAAAGGTGTACATTACTGGTGTCTTCCTTTTTTATGTAGTTTTTTTGTCATTTAAGTTGTTCGTTGATAAACAAGCTTTATGTATCTTTCGTTCACAAGTTGTAGTTAGCAACGTATGCTTCTTTAGCAAAATCCATTGCCGTAAGACAACGGTTGCAGTGTACGATGTAATCAGCATTTTAAAATAAAACGTGTACCGGAATAAAGTCACTGAAACATTGTTGCTAGATGTTATTAAATTTATTTACACTCCAATCGCGGCCAAAACCTGTTGAGATCAATTGCGATTACCTTTCACTCATTTTAGAGCAGTTTTAAGTTGAGTATCGAAAGTAATTACACAGTTGCTTTGGTTTTGCATTGCTTCGCTTGTGAATCTCGCGCCACTTTCTCGACCAATGAGATATAAAACCAAAACCAATCGTGACTTGCCCGCACGCGTTTTCCCGCGCTTTGCGCCGCCGACATGTAATTGCTTCGAGCTCTGATTGGTTCATTTGATTGTTTACGACTGCTGTGATTGGTCAGAGTAATTACTTTGGTTTTGGTTTTACGACACTCAATTGAAAACTGCTCAAAGACCCATAAATTACCCGCGTGAAAATCATGCACTCTCCTCCCTAACCCTTCCCTCACCCAATGTTGGCTCTTTGTTTCTAGAAATGTTTGTAGACAAAAACCCACCGCAAACAATATTGCTTTGTTCCCTTCGTTAACGCAGTGTGAAATTGGAGTATGTGACTCAACAGTTATGGTCGAGATTGTCGGTAAGTGTTTATAGCACAAGTGTGTGCTAGAAGACTTGCCACAAGTCGACCTTCGCTATTTTAGTCGAGTTTTATATAATATAAGCGATAAATCTGCGCGAGGAATTTAAGTCGCGAACGACGACTTGTTTCACTTGCAACAATTTGAATCAGACACGTAATTTTTGACACGAAAAAATGATGGACACCTTGCAACTTGCACGCGCTCCGCGCGCAGTCATCGCGGACTCGAATGGCCCCGGACGGGAGTTCAACTACTACCAAAACCTTTTGTAAAGTTGTTCTCTCGCCAAGATCAAGAGAAGTAATTTGTATCTTATGCGGAGAAGAAGTCCAAAACTCGGGTAACCGCCGGAAGCTAAT
Source organism: Cladopsammia gracilis (assembly GCA_022457155.1). Classification (NCBI taxonomy): domain Eukaryota; kingdom Metazoa; phylum Cnidaria; class Anthozoa; order Scleractinia; family Dendrophylliidae; genus Cladopsammia; species Cladopsammia gracilis. Next base: position 3,160,590 of record JAJGOT010000006.1, read on the forward strand.
TCATTCGCAGACCCAAAAAACAGAGCGAAGAAAAAGTGCTTGGTTCGAAACTTGTGAGTGCTATCTCCCAAATTAACCTGTTCCCTTTAGATACTGCTGTGGTTTTTGTTCTATATACTGGGTATCAAATAATTGCTAACGCAATTCACTATTTGCTAGAATGGTTGAGATCGCAGGAGTTTACTGTTGCTGAAGAGTGATGTTCTCAAAAATAGAAATGAGACTACAGTAACGTAGAATAGTAAAACCTCCTAACATACCACAGATAATAGTTATTAAATGTAGCATTGTCATATGCATACAATGTTATGTAATTTAAGCTTATATGAAAGTTTCTTAGTGGCCTTAGTGAGAATTTTAATAAACATCAATTTACAGTATGAACTTAGAGAATAGTTTCCAGTGTTTGAGTACTAATATATTATATTGAAAAACAAGTCCTCTTATCATCTGCCTGTCAGTTGTTTAGGTACTTAAAATCTTGCTTTTTGGAAACGGTAGATTAAAGAAAAATTTATAGAGGGTTGTACTGTATATAAGCTTACGCTTACTTGCCTGTAAATGTAGGTTGTTTAAATTGAAGAGCATTGAAGAGCGAATTAAAGTGTGTTGATTTGAGCTAGATTTCTTAATCGTTCTTCTTCTCTGAGCCTTTCCTGTAATCTGTGTTTGCTTTTCCCTACCGTATGAAAGATATTCGTCACGAGTATTTAGCTGATCGTGCAATTCTTGCTGCCTCTCTTTGCGTCTATAAACAAAATCATTTTGTTCAGCACTTTCAGTCGGTGTCGCCTCTCCTGATCGGTTTCGTTCAGAAGGCGTTCAAGGCGTTTGAATCTACTCAAACGGTGTGCCTAGGCTGTTCGAAGTCTTTGTAATCGATGCTCACGTTGCTTCTCCGTTGCTCGATCGCGGGGGAATTTCAAGTCGCCGTTCTCGCTCCAGCGGAGTTTCGGTGGTTAATTGCCTCGGGCAAGGATTTCCAGCTGCTTTTTGAACCCAGTGTTGTTGTTGTTGTTTCTCATTTGCATCAGAAATTGGTCGTGTTTCACCGACGATGAGTAAGAATAAACCCGTCAGCCCGGCCGCCATTAATCGGGTGGAATAAGAGACCGTGTGATTGTCAGCGGTCGCGATTTTTGTTGCCAGGCAACTGCCGGACACCATCAAGTATATAAATATATATATATATATATATATATATATATATATATATATATATATATATATATATATATATATATATATATATATATATATATAAATATATTTTTCGCTCGAATTCGCGCGGCTCAGCTCCCGAGGGCCGACAAATTTATTAACCTCGCTGCGCTCGGGCCTTCGGCCCTCGCTTCGCGAGGAACAATGGGAACCTCTCGTAAGTGACCACTTCTTCTAAGCGACCGCGACCGCTTTCAATGCTGGTAATTTTAATCAGTCTTTCTATTGTTTTTAACCTCTTCGATGTCACCAGGACGCATATTGGATAAAATGTCGTATCCGAGATACGACACAAGTCCAATAAAAGTAAAAACGAAAATTGTGTTTCTTGAATCAAAAGTTCAATATGATACAATATTTTGCACTGATTGGTGCTGTGTGCATTGAAATTACTACATGTACATATGATTCAAAGTTAAGACCCGTGTGGTCTGTCCTCTTGTAAGCGACCACCTCCCGAAAGCGACCACTTCTCCTAAGCGACCACCTCTCCTAAGCGACCACCTCTCCTAAGCGACCACCTCTCCTAAGCGACCACCTCTTCTTAGCGACCACCTCTCCTAAGCGACCACCTCTCCTAAGCGACCACCTCTCCTAAGCAACCACCTCTCCTTAGCGACCACCTCTCCTAAGCGACCACCTCTCCTAAGCGACCACCCTCCTTAGCGACCACCTCTCCTAAGCGACCACCTCTCCTAAGCGACCACCTCTCCTTAGCGACCACCCAGGCTTTGCATTTTGGGTTCAACTGCATTTCTGGAAACATGAGAAACAACCGTGTAGCTTAACGAACACGTGCAAAGGCGGCCGACGCCAAGAAACTTTCCAACTGAAAACAAAATCAGGATATATTTATTCAGCTGTTGCTAAACCAGTTTCATGTTGAGCACGTATTTTGGCTTTTAAATTAAAATTTGTTTTCTGGTAAATTATCACTGGCGGAGGTGTGAAATTTGGATCATTATTTTTATCTGTACTTTAATTTGTAAATGAATTTAATTTGACCACTCGACAAATTGGAAGTACTGGATCCTTGTGAAGGATCTGATCAGCAGAAATAATTATAAAAAAATAAAATGAAAGGCTGATCGTACAGAAAGGAATATATTTTTAGCCGATTAATTTCGAACGGCCCGGCCGTTCTTCTTCAGGGTAAAACCGTACTAAAAGAAATCTGTACTTTAATCACTTTACTTTAAACATCGTCATTTTGGCTACGTTAAAGCTATTGGAATGCTACTTGCACCTTAGAGAGACTCGTGTTTTACGATTACATTTTAAAACCGCACGGACAAACCCTGTTCGCTCTGATGCAAATCAATTCCGAAAACGACTAAAGAAAGACACGGACACAGAGGTAAATCGTTTTCTTTTTTAATAAAAAGTTACAGTGTATTTTACTGTATCTATCACGATAAAGCGTAATATATACAGCGTATATAGCTATAAAGCGCTCGGGTTCCCTGTGATATGTGCGATGCCAACGATATTGAGGTATACGGAGGTACATGGAGATGTATACCCGGCCTAAATTCGGTAAAATCACTTGTCTCTGTTCCAAAAAAAATTAAAGATATTAATTGCCTTAAGGCATGATCAATTTTAATGGGTAAAAGACGTATGTCGATTTCATGACCAAAATTTTTACTTGGTCCGAGGTTTAGGGGAATAAAACAAAGATAGGCTACGAGCAGTCCTTTTTTCCCAGCTTAGTCCGACGAGCGAGAAACGAAGAAACACTGGCGAGCGGAAAATGGCCGCGCGAAAGTCTCGCCCCCAGTTTACGCGGCCATTGTCTTTTCGTTTCTCGCTCGACGGACTTTGCTGGAAAGAGAGACTTGCTCGTAGTCTAAACAAAAGAAATCACAGTGAAGTTCAGGGATGAATAACTAATTTACTTTGTTTTATTCCTCTGAGCCTGGGAGTCAAGTTAGAATTTTAATATATCGAAATTAGCCTATTCATAGTGTTTTGCATGTGATTTGATGCGGGAACTCGACCAATTTCATTACACTCTTTGATTAATAATGTGTCACATTAGAACTTCTGTCAATGAATATTGCACGCGCTAATATGCAAACGCTTCTTTAAAAACGATCTGGTTGTAAGAGCGATTTTCGTATGACCTTAAAAAACGGTTTCTTTATGCGTTACCATATTTACACCAGCAAACTCCACTCTATAAAGCAATAACTCTTCATGAATTCAAAGATAAAATATCCTTATAAAATGTATGGAACCTCGAATTTACCTCAGGTCTATGTCTTTACCCTGAAATCGTATATCTGCCCAAATATATATATATTTTTTAATTTATTTACTCCATTTTTTATTATTACATACGTTTTTTTTAAGTTAACAAGATAAGAAAAAAATGGAGAAGGAAAAGATATAGGTAAACTAATTATAAGCCCTATAATTAAATTACATTATTTTTTTTAATAAAAAGAGAAAACACATACATACATACATACATACATACATACATACATACATACATACATACATACATACATACATGACTTATTTCATAAAGTAGGTAACAAGTAAAAATAGGCAAGACAGAAGTCCTGTTGTGGACCTGCACTATCTTAAATAATTACTAAGAAAGGAATATTAACATAGACGTAATATGTAAGTAGTATAAACATAGAAATGATATAGCTGTTACAAGAGCAAAATATATACAAAATGTTACCTCCCCCTATAACTATCTTTTATTCCACGCTCATGACATGATATTTTGGAATAATGATAATGTAATAATGCAAGTCATTTGTCTAGTAACAATACACATGCCGCAGTCTTTAATAACTTAAGTGTTTATGCGATTGTGTAAATTATTTTGCGCCGGTTTATGCATACGTGTTCGCTGTACTGAAAAAAGCAACACCCAATATTTATTGTACATTGATACTTGACGAATACGCTCGCTTAATCTGAGCTTTGACCTAATCTTCAAAACACTTTACAAATAAAAAAGACAAATAAATGGCGACTTATTTATTTATCGTGCAAAACACCACAACAGTGGAAGAAACAACTCCGTGGAACGTTCAAAATAAAGGCAAAAAACATAGTATAAATACGAAAAAAGCAAGTGACACTCAAACACCAACCCCCGCAGAAAAAAACCAACATGGAAACATGGATCTAAACACTTCAATAAAAGAGGGTCTGAGTGGGGGTACCTCGATAACGCTTAGCACTTAATGTCTGGGCTCACTAACATAAAACAGTTAAATTTTGGGCATTTTAACACTAACAGTAAAAAAAATTCACTGTTACAGTAAATTTCCTCCAGATAGAAACAAAAACGGCCCCAATGATTGTCTGAAACGCCTAAATCGTAACCCGCCTGAAAGTGTCCACGGCCGCTTGCGGTAATGTCCGCTAACGGGAATCGCGATCTCATCTTGGAATATGTTAGAGAAGCTACAAATAAATGTAGAACAAAGTTCATTCTACACAACTACCCGTATGTCGAAAGATAATCACATACTAACGTTGGTGCCCCGTTGTCTGGAAGCATACAAGATCGACTTTCTTTTATACTGTTTTTATTCTCCCGAACACTATGACCCGCAACGGAGATTTCTTAGAAAATCCATGAACCCGAGAAACCAACCAACGACATTGACTACAGTTTAATTGTATACTGAAGGCGGTTCAAGGGTATCCAATTTATTTTTTGGCACGACTTAAAACTTACCGGATAAATAACAAAAGAGGTATTCAATATGATGGACCAATAAAAACAGAGTTTCAGAAAAGGGTAGTGACATCCCTGAATCGATTACCACGTTTTATGTTTGAGTGGTATATAGTTTGGGTGCGGTTTACTAACAGCTCAGACTGAAGTCGTAGAGACAGCTGCAACACCAGTTATTCAAAGGTAAGTTGTGCTACACGAAAGGTATGAGAAATTGAGGAGCTACAGTGAAGAGTATTTAGATTCTACCCAAGGGGAATCAAAAAAGCCTGCTAATCGATTCTAGCATGTTTGCGCTATACCGTCTACTACCCGTTAAGTGCCTGCAGCAGCCTTAAGGTTACCGTGTACCTTTAGATCGAAAATTTATTGAATTTTTTTTTTTTTGGCGTCAAAATAAAGTTTACAGAATGAACTTTCATCCAAAACAAAAATTATCGAAAAATAGTGAAAATTGACGGAGAAATGACGGTATAACTTTTGTGGGCGGAGTTTGTTTATGAAGCGATATGTTTTTCTAAGCGCTGTTTTCTCAAAGTTAATTTTTGCTTGTAGGGGACACTTTAAAGAGCTACAACTCAAAGGAAATTTGTTCGATTTTCCTCAAATTTGGACAGAAGCTAGGCTAACATATAATCAACTAAACATGTCGGTGTATGTCTTATTTCCGAAAACTTTTTCGTCAAGAGCCATTTCCGTGCGATCTCTCCAATTTTTTTTCTCCGTTTTTCGAAAATATTCTGTAACTTTTCACTGCAATTGAATATGGCAAATCGCCGAGAACTTTTTAAGCGCTTCGTGTCCGGAAACCCAAGAACAAATCAAATTAGCAAAATACAATAATCGCTTTGAGTTATAGCGTTTTAAAGCTGATTAGGACGTTCGAATTTAGACGTCGTAAAAAATTCGACAATTCATTTTATTACCAAATGGTTTCCATATTTAGATAGCCAGCTCTATAAGCTTTAATTTGGTATCTGGGTTTAGGTATATTAAGTGTTATCTTAAGACGCTAGAGCTGTTATACTGGAGACACCCCCGAAGGTACACGGTAACCTTAAAAGTTTTAGGTAGTTCTATAATTAACAAATGCCTTTCCACAATCTGAAAGAAAGACCACCCTAACACCTAACCTTCTCCATCAACTTGTACCATTTCAAGAAATATATCGAACAAAAGCAAATTAAAAATTGAAACCCGAGTCTCGCTCCCGAGGAGAATTAATGGTTAATACGTTACGTTTAATACTCGCTCCCGGGGAGAACGAATGGTTAATACCAACTAGACTCGTGTTTTACGATTACATTTTAAAACCGCACGGACAAACTGTGTTCGCTCTGATGCAAATCCTTTCCAAAAACGACTAAAGAAAGACACGGACACACAGGTAAATCGTTTTCTTTTTTAATAAAAAGTTACATTATATTTTACTGTACCTATCACGATAAAGCGTAATATATACAGCGTATATAGCTATAAAGCGGTCGGGTTCCCTGTGATATGTGCGATGCCAACGATATTGAGGTATATGGAGGTATATGCAGAAAACGAGACTACGTGATTACTGGAGATGATAAAACTTTTGGTAGCCCGACATATTTTATGAGATTAAATCACCATCTGTAAGAGTAAACGGTACTTAAAGTGAAAGTTTTTGCATCTTCTCAAGCTGTAAGTTATATCAATCAGCAAAAGTTTCACGTTTTGGCTATACCCGGCCTAGGGGAATAAAACAAAAGATAGGCAACGAGCAGTCCCTCTTTCCCAGCTTAGTCCGACGAGCGAGAAACGAAAAAACACTGGCGAGCAGAAAATGGCCGCGCGAAAGTCTCACCCCCGGTTTCACGCGGCCATTGTTTTTTCGTTTCTCACTCGACGGACTTAGCTGGAAAGAGGGACTTGCTCGTAGTCTAAACGAAAGAAATCACAGTGAAGTTCAGGGATGAATAACTAATTTATTTTGTTTTAGTATATACTGAAAGAGTGGATAGTATTGTTGGCGCGCTCTGATTGGCTCTGAAACTCGGAATAGCAAGTGCTATTTACCTCCCAGCAATTTGCGCGCGAAAATTGTAATCGTTGACAGGAATAAATGAGTTAAAAAGCATCATTTTCGTTATATTATCTCACTGTTTCAGTATATACTAAAACAACTGTTCACCTCCACTTCGGTGAATAGTTGTTAATTATTCCTCTAAGCCTGGGAGTCAAGTTAGAATTTGAATATATCGAAATTAGCCTATTCATAGTGTTTTGCATGTGATTTGATGCGGGAAATCGACCAATTTCATTACACACTTTGATTAATAATGTGTCAAATAAGAACTTCTGTCAATGAATATTGCACGCGCTAATATACAAACGCATCTTTTAAAATGATCTGGATGTTAGAGCGATTTTCGTATGACCTTGAAAACGGTTTCTTTATGCGTTACCATATTTACACCATCAAACGCCACTCTATAAAGCAATAACTCTTCACGAATTCAAAGATAAAATATCCTTATAAAATGTATGGAACCTCGAATTTACCTCAGGTCTATGTCTTTACCCTGAAATCGTATATCTCCCAAAGATATATATTTTTAATTTATTTACTCCATTTTTTATTATTACATACGTTTTTTTTAAGTTAAGATAAGAAAAAAAATGGAGAAGGGCAAGATGTAGGTAAACAAATTATAAGCCCTATAACTATCTTTTATTCCACGCTCATGACATGATATTTTGGAATAATAATAATGTAATAATGCAAGTCATTTGTCTAGTAACAATACACATGCCGCAAGCTTTAATAAGTTAAGTGTTTATGTCATTATAATGTAATAATGCCAAAAGATTTCAAAATAGCCTTCGGCTCGTGTTTATCTGGCTATTTGTCGTTCTCTCGAACTTCCTCTTGTTACCATAACTGCAAACAAGGAAAACTGTTTTCATTTCACTGTATTTTAATCGAAGGAATATACACATACAGCATGACATGATTTCAAAACGTGACTATAAAAAAAATAAGTCAGTAACGGTTACAAACTGAATAGGTTAATTTATTATTTTCTTGAAGAAAAGGACTAGAAAAGACGAGTGCCTATCGAGTAAATCAAAGTTATAAGACGCAGTGTCAGGACCGTTCTGAAAACCACTCTCGCGACGAACGCACCCTGTTTAAAGATTATTTTTTTTATTATAAGTAAAACGACAGTGTTTAATAAAACGACACTATCAGTGAAAATAAAAAATATTTGACAACCCGCAAAATACATATCAAATCACTCTGTGACTGTCGGTCTACACACATTTATATGGATATAGAACAACAGCGAAAATCCCACTGAAATTGAAAAAATTGAAAAATTAAAATATTCAATCAAAAAAATTCAAAATTCAAAAACAAAAAATCCACGTGTCCGTGCTTCTGGCGAGATCAGGGGATGAAATCCAGCCATTTTGTGGCAATAATTGTAACTTTGTTTGTAGCCTAGGACGGCATTTTCCCAAATTAGTCTTTAGGTTCTCCACTCCATTATATGTAAGATTACAGGCGGCGCGCCCAAGCTTCTGAGGTGATGAGATCCATTTCAGGCAGTAGAATAGCAGGCATTTGAAGTCGAGAGAGGGAATTTTTTTAATCAGTGTTTAGAATATACTGGGGTCACACTCGCGAAATCGTTGAAAGCTTTCATGGAAATGTTTAGCGGTATCGCCTATGGTTTAGCGATTTAGTTGGGCTTCTAAACGATAAGAAATTTAGCCTTGTTTCTATGGTATAGTTACTGAAAGTGCATTGTATAAATCCATGTTTTAAAATTTAAAGATGTTAGAGATAGCGGACAAGTTGTTCGATCTGTTATTTGTTTTGCGCCTTCATTTCGAAAGTTTCACGGACTAGTTTCTTTCACTGTTGTAGTGTTTTGAGCGATAACTAAATTAGTTGTCGTTTATTCGTCCATTTTTTTTATTCGTAGAGTATTTTGAACGATCAGGTCATAGTTTTGATTACGCCTGCGTATTCGTCAGTGGATATCACTTTAATTTTAGAAGTACCAATTTTTACCACAATTGCCGCTAAACTCGCAATCTGATTGGTCGACGTGAGTGGTAAATGAGAGTCCAGACAACAGTGCTGACGCTAACATCACGCACGCTTGAAAAACACCAATCAGATTGCGAGAAAGTTATAGACAACGCTTGCTCTTTCTTTGCTGTCACGTTTTGTAACATGACTTCGAGTTTTCCTTGTGTTTTTTTCTAAATATTGTTGTAAAAAACAAATTTACACCGGTTTTCCGTGGTGTGGACTCTTATTTACCACGATTTACGTCATCACATGGTCAAAATTTGTTGCTGACTCACTCGGCTGCGCCTCGTGAGTCCACAACATTTTGACCATGTGATGACGTAAATCGTGGTAAATAAGAGTCCACACCACGGAAAACCGGTGTAAATTTGTTAAATACCGAATTAATATTGCACGTTACTTTTTTCAGTACAGGGAACACGTATACGTAAACGCATAATGAAGATTTAATAAAGATTTCGACATGTATATTGTTGCCAAACAAAGGATTTGTAACATTATTTCTTCAACCGCTGTTTTTGTTCGTTTTTAAAAAATTGTAAATACCGTTATTTTACACTGAGTTTCAGTAACCAGTTTAAAAAGACTAAAAGCTCCCGCTTTCATCTCCTGCTGAGGTAGGTTATTCTGGTCGTGAACAATGCGGACAAAAAAAATGAATATTTGTATGAATTACACGTCGCGCTTCTCATGAATTATTTAAAAGAACGGTTAGCGCGAGTGTGGTTATTTTTAGTTAGTTCTTGGCTAGAGGGCCGCGCCGTTTTAGTGGTGAATCAAAGGCTCCTGTGAGACAACCCGTGAATAAGAAATGCTCTACACATCGCTGGCTCATATTTGAGCGACCCTTACAATCAAAGGCTCCTCGGTGAGCCAACTCGTGAATATGAATACACCAAATGTGCAAAGGCTAGTATAAGTACGACCCGAGGGCAGTACTTCGGCATTTATTTTGTGAAGAGAAAATAAGTTCCGTAAAGAAGTATCAAAGGATTTTGCGTTACCCGATCGCGAATGCACGTTGAATATTTCATCAAGTCTCGAGCCTGCGATGGGAAAAGAATCCTTACTTTGCTAGAGCCATAATTGCTGCTAAAGATGGAACGATATTACAAATTAATGGCAAACATTAAACACGGAGCGAGCCTATAAGTTGAGTCTGAGGTGTTCAGCATGTCAATCAAAAATCGCAAAGGAAGGCGAATGGGCGCATTTGATTGGTTCATTAAAAGGTCTTATTTAGTGCGTTGAGAGATTCCCCGGCGCTAACAGTTTGATTCGGAGAGTGCAATGGCGAGAAATTTTATTCGGAGAGCTGGCGAGAAAGTATTTTTAATCGAAGAAGATGGATACAGGGGAGGAATTCATAAAGTTAATTTTATCTGTCGATTTTTAGCGGAGCACTTGCGGGCCGAAGGCCCGCTGCGAAGCCCCATACTTATAGAACGTATGCCCGTCATTTTTTACGGTAATGGCTAGCGAAAAGTTTCGCTGGCGCGTTGTGTGCCCGTCCGTGTTGGGCAGGGCTGACTTGCGGGCGTATATGACGTCGCAAAACATGCGCGTATGGCGCCACACAACATCTGGGATCTTTAAGGCTTCGTTTTTCGCGCGGCTACGCAGCCGTCAGCTCGGTGAACACGTTAATAGTTTGGATCTTTCGCTGGTCAGTGTTTAGCGAAGAATTAAATTCGTTATTTCCCCGCAGTTTTTCGCGGTTTGCTACTCAAGACAGGGATAATAATTAAAGAATACTCAGAAGCCGCTTTAGTGGAAAAAGAAGAGCTTTCCGCGCGAAAAACAAAGCCTTTCTTGAGGAACTTCATACGTTTTTCAATGCGGGGAGATGTTTGTTTTTATTACGGATTTCAGAACCAAAGACGCGGAGATTTAAAGAATTAAGAAGCAAGCGAGGGACTCAAAGGTAAAACAGATTACATTTTTCGATGGGAATTTATGCTGATATCAATCTGTGATTGACTTTTTCTTTGTGTTCTTGTGTAGTTTTGGAGAATTGTTTTTAAAACGTGCTTAACTTCAGTTGTATCGATTTCTTGAATTTCATCGAAGGCAGCTCGATTAAGGTACGCGTTTTGCTTTTAAACATAAACTAATGGACATTTGAATAAAATTTTTCGAAAGAAGATTGTGTTGTCCATTTTTATATGTTTTTTCATTAATGACATAGATTGAAAAGCGATTTTAAGTAAGCAAAACAAGACTTAGATTTTATAGTTCTATCTTCACTCGCGTCGCCTTATGCAAATATGTTTGTGTATTTTTTACAATTTTGATTTACAAATCAGTTTCTCGGGCAATTTTTGACAAGCAACAACTGTATTTTATTCGGAAAGTAGTCGTACTAGTTATTCTAGACAGAGAAAAGTTGTTTTTGTGAACTTTTGTACGGTCTAAATGTAATGTGCAGACGGCTGGGTAATATTGTTTTTGAGAATTGCTAAAATCGAAAAATAGCCCGGTCGTCAATCTTGTGCTTCCGACCTTTCACCTCAGTTAAGTTTCACCTTAGTTAAGCTTGTTCAGAGTGCGACGCTGTTAGACTCATTCCATCTATATATATATATATATATATATATATTACTTCAGAATTCGAGTTATGGCCCGATTTACGAAATGAACGTAAAAAACTGTGTCTCGAAATAGGTTTTTTTCTTTTTAGTTAATTGATTATATTTTGTAGGACCTCTTTGAAAATCATCTTATGAAAGGGCATCCTATTAAAATAAAATATTAGTTAATAATAAAATCCCTACCAGCGAAATGAAGTCACTTAGTTCGTTCGTTTTGTTTAGCGGTGGGGTAATTATCAAAGAAACAAGAGCAAGCACGAGGAATCGACAGAAGATGGCGTATCACAGGAAAACCAAGCGTAATTTTTGCGCATTTATTTAATGAGTTATATTTGAAAATATAAGACATTGTATGGAATTTCGAATTGAACGTTTAGCAATATATAAAACCAAAATTGCTGAATAAAATCGTTGTTCTATCTTTACACAATGTTTCTCGCGCTATTTGAGCGATTTTTTAGTCCATCTACATGTATCAGTACCTTGTGATAATATAACTGAAAGGAAGGAGAGTTCGGTAGCTTTCGGCGTCCGACACGTGACCACAAATGGCTCATTTTTCGCACTAAAGTAGGTGCTGCTGCCATTCTGACTGGTCGTCCTCACAGTAGAATAACGTTAAACTGCCTTTCTTCGAACAAATTGAACATCTCTTGTTATTGTGACGAATAAGCCGCTCCACAAAATCACATTGCACTTCAAAATAGGCTCCAGAAATGCGTGAAGAACAGAATAGACCTCGGATGCGCGGTCAGCACTGGGCACCAGAGTAAAATCAAAGCCCAACAGGTAAGGGCAAAAATGACAGGTTGACAAAATTAAACATGCCTAGTCTACAAACTTAGTTATAATTATAGTTATGCCACGAATGCCGGTTCTATAATCTCCTGATCACGCCATAAGCTCAAGCACGGCGATTGAAAGCTAAATCAGCTAAATATATAAAGCTAAATATCCAGATATGTATTTTACAGCCACAGTGAATAATTTGATCAGATATTTTCGAATTAAAAGCAACTGTGTAAGGCGTAAGTCTATCCAGGAAACAAAATAGAGCAAAATACTAATCAGCGCAAAATGGCATCATGAACGCTCATGACGTTTTGGCAGGTATTCTCGGATATTTGGCGGGCTTTCATATTACTCTATAAGGATCTGTCGTGTTTTTCATAATTTCAAATTCCCGTACGAGTTTTGAGTTGAAACCTCGCAAGGTAAGTAACGAGTACTTATATTTTTAAAATATGAAGAGAACAGAAAATCTATATTTTTGATCATAGTGGCACTTTAAACACGAAGTTCCGGTATAAAAGGAGCCTGGCCTGGCCATTCTCACATCCAGTCGTCAATCAACCACTGAAGCATAAACAACTGACAAATAACATGCGTCATTACTAAGACCATTGCTAACACAATTTGGAAATACTTTATGAAAGTTATATCAGAAGTCTTTATGAACTTCTATTTCTTTTTTAGCTTAGGTACAGTCTTGGTTTATTAGATATTTTAAGCAAATTATATTTAAAGGACGCGCAAGTTAACCACGTTTTGAGACTGAAAGACGCCTTAATTTGCATTTCACACCCAACAGGTGTGAGATGGGGGAGGAGCTAAGCCTTTTATACCGGAACTTCGTGTTTACTGCGCCTTTCAATAACATGCGGAATTTGAAATTCAAATCTCCACCAACAGTTGCGTTTTACACTGCCGTCAATCATCTTAGCTTACCTCTCAGGAAACAGATCTTCACTTCAATGAGGTCAAAAGGTCGCGTCCGTGCATTATGATTGGTAAGATTTCGATCCACTTTGTTTGTTTCTTTTTTACATGGTCCGTTGGCTTTTGTATTAATTATGATTGACGGCAGGGAATAACGCAACTGTTGGTGGAGATTTGAATTTCAAATTCCACATGTTATTGAAAGGCGCAGTAAGTTGGAAAATCATTTACCCTGAGATTTGTTTCGATGTTCCATGAAAAGTCATTTTACGAAATTCTAAGCCGGTTATAGTCCACGGATGAAATTACACTAAAATGATTTTAGTGCAATAATTTAGGTGCGGAAAAATCGCAAATATAGCCTATTTTTAACAATCCATTTTGGAATAAAAATAATCGAAATTTTACACATTTTTCAATTATTTAGAACAAGAAAACTTACAAAAACTATACACGTAGTTTGACTTACGAGCAGATCAAATAAATGTCGTCTTACCGATTTTGAGCTCAAATCGGGCAAAACGGCTTTTTGTTTATTTTAACGAAAGAAAGCTTTATTTGGAAAACTATCTACAGCCTGTTTAGTTTCTCACTAGGGCCTATATATGAGCAAAATATGGGCTCCAGATTCAAGATAATTCCTTTTAAGAGCTGGTTAAATAGCAAGAACCCGTATACGAGAATCCCGCTACTTGTACGCTGCAGGATCCTTGAGGATCTGCTTCAGCCAAAAATAATTGAATATAAAACTTTAAAGCAAAGCTGAAAACAGCGTATATTTCGTTAAAAGTTTTAAGAGCGACTTTCCACAAATATCGACGCGGCTGGCACAAGTCGAAAATTCGATTTCGCCAGGAGCCCACATGGGCCACTGCTTTAATATTACAATGCATGTATACGCTTTAATTTACAAGGAAAGAGTTCTGTGATATATCCCATTACGTGATAGTCATGACAAAGACCATCAATAAATAATTCATGCATAAATAAAATAAGGTTAATCAAGTTTTCTTTTTCCAGAGAAGCGTTGTGAAAACGTGAAAACATGTTTATTTTAAGACTCAATGGAATCAGTGGAATCGTTCGATCCAAGATTCATTCGGGTTTCATTCGATGGAATCTTCAATTGGTTTCACTTGATTTTACATTCTGAGCTGGAACAAAACGTCATGTGTTGTTTGCTATCATACATTCGAATTCTTGGCAACTGTCTCACCAACACGTGCAAACTTTCCCACCGAAACAAAAATCAAGCCGATATATTTATGCAGCTGTCGTTAATACATGCTCCATATTGAGCACTGATTTCAGCTTTAATTTGTTTCCGGTAATCGTCACTTTGCAGATCTAACTGTTGGAGTGCTACTTACACCCGTAGGCGTTAGAGTCATTTGTTTGAGTGGAAAAGAATTGAAAGGTATGGTTTGTATATCGTGATTAATTAGTAAAGGGCACCCATACTTTCTCAAAGTCTGTTTTGTCTGAGTGAGTTCCCATACAGTCGACTTGTGGGCAAGTCTACGGGACATACAACGAAAAATGTTTAGGAAAACGCTTGAAATGGTGTGGTGTGGTAGTACCCTTTCACTCCCAGAGTCAATTATGAAGACATACAGAGTAAATCTAACTTTTGACTCTGTAGACGAAATCCTATGGTGTGACCATTCAAATGAAACCTCTTCAGCAGTACTTTTGCATGGTGCCATTTGTTTTTCAATATTTTACAAAATGAACTTTCGGATTTTATATGAATTTAGATATTTTGCACTCTTGGAAGTTAAAGGGTTAAAGGAAACATTGTGAATGTTTGAGCTTTTCGATTCCTTCAGCTGAATATTTCAGCGGCAGAAAATTTTAGATAAAGGAAATCTTGTCCGCGCGAATTTATTCTGAGCTGCTTTCACCTTTTCGAAATTCTTAGCTGACCTTATTTCAGGGACCGCGGAGGGGGAGGGGCTGGTAGGGCCGCGGCCCCACCACTTTTTTGCTAATCAAATACTATGATTTTATTCCTTTTTTCGATTTTCAATATGAAAAAATTATTTTCAATTGTCAGCCCTCCCACTTTTCACCTTGCTCCGTGGTCCCTGTTATTTCGTATCCCTCCGAAAAGGCAAAACGCGTTAAATATTATTTTCCATATCATTTTAGTCAAAGGAATCCATGTGAAAGCTAATACAGTTTTTCGATTCTTTCAGCTGAATATTTCAACAACAGAAATTTTTAGGGAAATGAGTCTTGTCCGACGAAATTTGCTAGTAGCTGCTTTCACCTTAATTTCCCCCGAAAATCCTAACTTTGAACCCCAAACGACTTTTTTTGTCCCTCCGAAAACAAAAATAAGCCGTTACATTTTTGATGTCAAGAAAGTTTAAGGCGACTTTTTACTTAACCCTTTTACTCCCAGAACAGAGTCATTAATGGAGACATGAAGTGTAGTTCTAACTTTTGAGTCTGTGGATGAAATCCTATGGTGTGACCATTCAAATGAAATCTCTTCAGCAGTACTTTTGCATGGTACCATTTGTTCTAACTTTTGAGTCTGTGGATGAAATCCTATGGTGTGACCATTCAAATGAAATCTCTTCAGCAGTACTTTTGCATGGTACCATTTGTTCTAACTTTTGAGTCTGTGGACGAAATCATATGGTGTGACCATTCAAATGAAATCTCTTCGGCAGCACTTTTGCATGGTACCATTTGTTTTTCAATATTTTACAAAAGTTAATTTGGGATTTTTCTTGAATTTTGAGCTTTGGCACTCTTGGGAACCATGTAAAGGGTTAAGATGACTAAGGCATTCCTAACTTCTTTTCACCGAAGCGATTCGTTGGATGCTCCAGTCAAACAACAAACAACCTTACATTTACTGCGACTATGGGGATTTTGTTGTGTTTTCATCAAAACTGCACTAAATGTTAACTAAATACTCGTTTACATGAAAGTGATCTGAGCTAGATCATGGAGACGAAAAGAGTCATTGCTCGAAGGAAGTACAAACCATAACAAGTTTTTAGCGTTTTTTTTTTCAAGACATATATACGGGGAGAACTTAGCCAAATTTTTCAAGTTGCAGTCCATTTCCATACTGGCCATCCGTAACCAAAGACAACTAATACTACTTTCTGTGAACTCCTAGAGTAACTGTTTATAAACCTGGACCGGCCAGTATTGTTAGGTTTCTCGCATAAAGAGCGACGTCCCGTTTATTCCATCATCAGTCCGCGGTTTAACTCAGCGCTCGTTCCTACCAATACGCCTGCTTTAAAGGCTTATGCCGACCTCTAGAATCGTTTGTCAATTTTTTTTGTAGGATTGAATGAAGTACGTCTCTTAACAAAAACAACCCTTTGTCATGAAAAGGAGTTGTCGTTTTCAAAAATGTTTTGAAAAGGAGAATAAGACACTAAAAAAGAGCAAGATAAGCTACTGCTTCTGTTTTGCTCTATAGAATCTTTTTATCCAATTAACCCTCGGACGTACAAGGTTAAAAAAGATATAAAATGCTACCAAAAGAATCAAAAATGTTTAATTGTATGTTATTATGCAACTCTAGCAAAAAATATTTCCAATTTCTTCATTTTCCGTTAAATTTGAATTTTTAGTAAAATCCAAGATGGCTACCATCTTGGCGGCCATCTTGGATGATGTCACAGACCCCCAGCAGCGCCACAACCCATAATATTTACCTTATCTTGTAGAGCACATGACAAGCTATCGATTAGAACTAAAATATTTCCGATATATTGCAACATCGCAAAAACCCAAGGAAGGGGGGGGGGGGGGGGTGTTAGTTTGCGTGAACGTCCAAGGGTTAAGTTGCATATTTGATGGAATTTGGCGATATAACATGGAAATAAGCTAAGCGAAATGTTGTCATTTCAGCGGAACAGTGTTCCATTAAGCATATTATCTTGGATACAATCGGAATTAAAACGCTGTACCATCAGGATGTGCCTTCATGTATTAAACTCAAAAGTTCCATATGAGCAGTTCACCGTGTGTTTCATTGACCAATGCGGCTTCAAGTTTGGTTGGTGAAGTGGTTCGCACTCTTGGAGGAGGGGCAGAGGCGTGAATTTAACCCTTTCACACCTGGGTCCGATTGTTCGAAATCCGATTAACGCTAATGGATTAAACGTTAACCAAGGATTTCATTTATCTGTTTAAAAATCTTTTTAAAAGGTCTTTTATAACTAGTAGTGAAGACAAGTTCAAGTCAAAACTGAAGGGCAGAAAACGTTGGAAAATTTTCAATTGTTGAGTTATTTAACTGGATTCAAAATTGACGCTAATCCTGGGTTAGCTTAATCGTGCTTTGAACAACCCGGCCCTGAGGTCAAACCAGACGGAGTCTGTTAATAAAATCCTTTTATGGTCTTTTCAATATTTTGCAAAACAGAATTTCAATCTTTGTTCAATTTTAAATGTGGCACTTTTAAAAGCAAAAAGGTTAATCAGTTAAGTGTTGCGTGGAAGCTGCCTCAGTACGAGTTTAAGTTCATGCGCACACATGACAAGACAAAATAGTTTTACAATTGTTTCGCATTTTTGTAACAGGCAAGTCTGTAGAAAGGGTTACAACGTTTATATAACATTTAAGAAATGGGGGGGGGGGGGTGGGAGACATAGATAAGAAATCATTTGATAACAAAAAAAAAGTTTACTCAAGGCACTGACATTTAAATCATTCAATCCCTTCTTTAGTTAAACATGACAAGCCGATCATTCGTTAGTTTGGCTTTCTTATTGGCCCTGGGGCTGACATTAGCTAACGTTCTTGATGACACATACCCTGGAAGGAAGATGGAAGATAAAGCAAAAGCCAAAATGGAAGAAAAAATGCTCGATGAGATGTCCAGTCTGGATAAAATACACGATATGAGTTTTCCCAAAGAACCTTTGGTTGAAGAAGATATTCCAGTGAGTATCAAAACGGAGGCAAAGAAACTCGCCATAAAATGCAGAAAGGCAGTACGTGTAACACAAAGGTTTCAAAAGAAAGAGAGGAACAGTGCCCTGAGAAAGTTTTACCAGGCCATCCAACATGGAAAGAGGGATTTAATTACTGACGCAAAGTGGCTGGCAGCAAAAAAGAGTGAAAGTTGTAGCGCATGCGTCTTGAATGCACTGTGCAAACAGACAAAAATTCACGACACATTAAACATTGACGCAAACATCTCACAGTAAGTATTTCGAATACATGTGTTCGGTTTTATAAACAAACGAAAAGCATTAACTTTAATAGTAACTACACTATTTTTTGTGTTTTATTTTTAAATAAAACCTAGAAGTTAAGTGCACGTGGTCTAATTAACACAGCGCATACTGACGTACAATGCGTTAAGACAAGGAGACTCTGACTATAGCAAGTGTATCAATGTACCTACTTTATTAATAATCATGGGAATTTGAATATAGTCATCCTCCTTTTCTAAAATATCAGATAGCAATTTGCGGAGAACTCTTTTGAAAGCATTCTTAGGAAGATCCGTTATATAGCGTGGTATCTTATTCCACAGCTTTACTCCGAGCCGAGAGAAAGAATTGTCTAGTATTTCTAGTATGGAACTTTTAACATAGAACTTTCCAGACGTATAGACGATCGTGTGTTGTATGGGTGAATATTAGACAAAATCTACGTAAACAAAATCTAAAGTGCTTCAGTCATGGGAAATAGCGGTTTCCATAAGAGACGTAAGACTTTTACTTCTTAATTACCTAAAATATCTTAAAGAAAATTATGTAATTGAAAAGGAGATTGCCTGTCAAAGGAAAACATACAGCCGCTTTCATAGGAAATGGAACCTTGTTGCGTTCAAGTTGTAAACAAAATCTAAAGTACCTCAGTCATGGGAAATAGCGGTTTCCATAGACCTCGATAGGTTAACCTTCTAGTCACAACTTACAGTTTCCATTTGCTCTTATTAGTATAAGCTGTTAGAGTGGTTTTACTTCATCTGTGAAATAGATAGTAGGATTTTACGCCGTAGTACTTCGTATCAGTTTCTATTATCCTCAAATATTAGAGCGATTACAGTTAACCCGTGAAATAGTTAGTAGAATAGTACGCACTATTAGACATAATTCCATTGTTTTCTTTTGTTTAATTTGGACTATCACACACCAATTGTTAGATTGTGTTTCACGGGTTAACTGTAATCACTCTATCAAGGTCTAGCGCTAGTGTAATAGATAGTGATAGATAGTGTTACACACTAACTAATAGTTTCTGTTTCACAGTTGAAGTAAAATCACTCTATAGCCTCCTTTTTCACGTCTTTAATAATTAGTCCTAAGTAAATATATGTATGTAATAATATGGAACTAATTATTTGGAATCAATTATTTTCTCATTATTAATTTGACTTTTTGTAATTACTAAAATGCATATACTGATTAATAAGAAAAATTAAAAAAGGAAAAGAAAAAAGTTGGTTGGTCGAAATTACTGCATCGTTGTGTCTAGCCGTTATAAAGTTTTAGTATCACTGGATAAGCATTCCAACTATCATGTTGTGTGCCACAGCAAAGATACGCAACAGACGGCAAAATTGCTTTGGCTCCATGAAATAAAATACTCTTTCGCTTACGAAGAAATCATGGATCGATGGAATTCCAGTCCAGTAAACTGATCATCTGTCGATCCGAAGTCGCTGACATAAACTCCCTTTCTCGGGGAGAGAAGGGAGAAAGCGCAAGTGATCTCGGACAGTTTGCAGGTGTGCAGAGCATAAAATGACAGACGATGCAAAAATGAGTCGGCCATCAAGTACCATACCACTAAGTTATCATGACATGCTACATTATTTACGTCACCGCGTGTGATCGAAAGTTTTAATCCTTTCATAAAAATATTGTTGTAAACAACTTTTAAACAGTTTTAGGTGAGTGACAACAATTTTTTTAAAATTTTAACATGTTTTCTGCTTCTTTCCATTTTTATTGTCTTCACGTAGGAAGAGAAAACGAAGGATGTGCAAAAGGAAAATCCTCCGTCTGGCGCTCGACGTTATGCCCATGAAAGCACAAAACATTACGTGTGACACAAATGCAAGATTCCGCACAATCGATGGAACATGCAACAACCTGCAAAACCCTTCAAACGGGGCAGCCAACGATAAATTCCAACGACTCGTACCAGCTGATTATGGCGATTGCATCTCAACACTTCGCTTATCGGTGCGTAACAAAGAGCTTCCGAACGCTCGTGACGTAAGTCGGTTTGTCCACGGCAGCAACGCAGACCGCACAAATCCCAGTTCCAGTATACTGACCCACCTGAATATGAACTTTGGACAGTTCATAGACCACGACATAACGCTCTCGCTGATACAAGGCCTTAACTGCGAACCACCCACCAAAAATCCAGAGTGTATCAACATTTACATTCCTTCTGATGATGCAATTTTCCGCGACAGGGAAGTTAATTTCATTCAATTGGAGAGAGATGCCCCTCATGAGCCAGCATCCGACTGCAAACTGATCCCTCGAGAGCACGTGAACGGAATAACAGCCTATATTGACGCGTCCGGCGTTTATGGATCAATCCAAGGGATTGCTGATTCACTTCGCCGCCCAGACGGTTTACTGAGAGACATGAAGCATCCACATGGCTGTCCCTTTAAGAATCTGTTGCCTCCACGGACCGCGGGCTTCTGTCCATCAAAAGATCCAAACAGACCGTGTTTTGTGTCAGGAGACTTTAGAAACAATGCGAACCAAGGTGAGAATTAACCGCCGTTTTGTTGAAAAAACTAATGGAGATAGAGATACGAACAACTTACAGAAAGGATAAATAGACTTTTGTGCATGCGAAAACGACAAACCATCTTTCGGTT
Source organism: Cladopsammia gracilis (assembly GCA_022457155.1). Classification (NCBI taxonomy): domain Eukaryota; kingdom Metazoa; phylum Cnidaria; class Anthozoa; order Scleractinia; family Dendrophylliidae; genus Cladopsammia; species Cladopsammia gracilis. The sequence continues at coordinate 3,181,749 of JAJGOT010000006.1, forward strand.
GCAACAAAAGAGTGAAAATGATCGTGGTTTGTCATAGGATACGTACGTGAGAAAAAGTGGCGACTACTATTTTAGTCATTTATCCTTTTCCCTTTCTATTGACCATGCAATTGATACTCAACAAGAACAACAAGAACTTCCTGTTACCCTTCTTCCATTTAAGAATAGCAACATGTAAAAACTATAGCAATTGGCAAATTTGTAAAGCTCGGCCTAAATTGCAAGTATTTTTTCTCTTTGATAACACGGATTGTATTATACCATTTAACTTAAAGGACATGTGAAAAACCTTTTCCTGCTTTAAACGTTCTCTAAAAGTTAAGTCCTGGCTCAGCTTCAGACCAAAACGTTGTCAGCTAAAAAATATTATAAAATAACTGAGATACTACGCGCGTTCTGATTGGTCAAAAACCTATTAACTATTGTGCCGGTAAACTCATAGAAATCGTAGAAAACCGCGCAAGAGTAACTGTAAGTAAACAAAGTTCGATTTTTCGTTACCGCATCAGCACACGCGTGAGGAAAAATAATTTCAACACTCGAGCCGGTTTAGTGTCTTATTGCATGTTGTGGTGTTGCTGCTCAAACCTACATGTAAAACAAAAAAATTTCCCACGCACGCAAGCAAAAAATGGCTTACCGACAAAAGAACACTAAGCTTATTTTAAAACTGATGTCAACAACAGGAATATATTTTCATTCAACATTGGCTTGGAAAGGCTTACATGCAGCGATAAAGGACAATCAAAACAACCTCGATATGTACTTTGTGAAGTTCACTGAGCGTACTGTGAAGGTTTAGTGAAAAGCTCAAAATGGATCCCAAAGAGCAAAATTTTCAAAAACTGAGCAAAAACTGAGCAAAAAAAAAACTGAGAAAAAACTGAGGAAATTTTCGATTGAAATTCGAATGAAATTTATTAATGTGCCTACAAATCCTAAGACAACTTCTAAATAAGACAGATTTGCACAGTGGAATTAAAAAGTATAGCTTTGTTGTTTAGGATAATTATTTTACGCCGATTCCATTTATACGCTTTATCATGTTTTGTTTTCGTGAGAGCACGTACTTTGCTTTCTACGGAATACTTTTGTACCGGATGCAGTTTAAATTCTGATTATGTATCCAAGCAAGGATGATCAATTAGCAAGAAGAAAATGAAGGTAACAAAAATTATAGGTTTATGGTTAAACAAATTATTTGCATGAAATGATCAAACAATTCAGTCTCTTCCATCAAACCAATCAAACTCTCAGAACTGTAGGCTTAAAAACAATGAGCTTAGTTTTCATTCAGCACTTAAAATGTAGAGAAGTACGGACTTCACTGTACACTTCAAAGTAAGTAGATAAAGTCGAAAACAGTTTCAGAAGCTGAGTTTCTGGAACTAACCTTTATTCCAATTGAAAAATTCTTGGCAAGAAAGCAATCTTTGAATCCAAAATACGGCATAAAAAAATGTAGGCTTCCAAACTTTCCTAGTACATTCATGTTTGCGACGGCAGATCCGGACACAATTTTCTGGATTTCCCATTCAAAGAACGTTTGAATCATTGAATATATTTTCTTCTTTCAGCTGATAAATTTCAACTGATGAATTTCAAAGCGCTAAAACTTTTCATCACTTTCGTGAAACCCGTGAATTTGTCAGTGCAGTTTTCAGTGTCAGTGGCATCGAGTAAAGTTCATTTATTCTTTCAGCCGCCTTGATTGGTTTTCCCGCGTCATCCGATGAATGTTATGAGAATAAGCTACTTGATCGGCACAAAACTAAAAGAAAGTTCTCTCTTTCCAAACGCTTTTCATAGTTATTTCATAAAAGCAATAGAACACATTTTCTATGAGTTTACCGGCGTTATAAACCCACTTGGGATGTTGGGAGAACACTCGAAAAGCTTGTAAATCACGAGCCGCTTTTCTCGTGTTCTCCCAACATCCCGCGTGGGTTTATAACGCCGGTAAACTCATAAAAAATGTGTTCTATTGTTTAATAAACCCATGATAGATACGACCGAATTGTTTTCTAGGAACGAAAAAAACTTCAGTATGCCCCAAATCGTGTTTTTAGGAAAGAGTAAATTTTAAATACCAATAAATGAAATAATGACATATTAACAAGCCTTATTTGCCTTGTTTCCAGAAAGGCCTACTCTGGGACCTTAAGTCGCCTAAAGTCGCCTTAAGTCGCCTTAAGTCGCCTAAAGTCGCCTTAAGTCGCCCTTTGTCGCTTAAGGTCGCCTGAAGTCATTAGGCTTAAAAAAGGCCTGCACACCTTAAAATTGCCCTAAAAGGTTTCACTTTTACTATTTCTTGAATATATAATAATTTTATTGCCCCAAATCTGTTTTTTATTTTTCATATATGATTATATACTGCAAGGGTATGGCCCCATGCAGTACAACACCATGCTTCAATAGTCATGCACCATGCCCTAGTTGCTTCAATTATATTTGCTGAACTCTATAAAGGATGGACCATTTTATTTTTGAGGGGGGGGGGAGGGGGCAAATACCAAGAAAAAGAATTCACGCACAGATAAAGTATAGAAAAGTATGGAAAAATCACAAAAAAAAATTCTTGCACAGCCTCAAGATGGTAAAAAAAAAAATCATGCTTGCTAAAACAAAATGCCCAACCCACCACCCCTAAAAATAAAATGGTCCATCCCCAAGGAGGGTACACTCATTCATCTTCAAAACATTGACAGCTATTTCTATAGGTTAACTTATATTTCATGGACAAAGCATTGCTGAAAGGATGAAGTTGTGACTTACATTATAATCAACATTTAATATGAGCAACATCATAAAAAAGAAACACTGCTGATCAGCAGTCAATACTGATATACTGTAATGGTGCAGGCATTCCTTCACCTTCAGGGTATTATAACAACAGTGAGAGCTGTTTTGGATCACTAAGATCACAATAATTTGAAAAGTATTTTGGGGTTAAGCCCAATTATTGTTTATCACTTTTACATTGAGCAAGTAAGCTTGAAAAGATCATAAGCTTACCCAAAGGCAATGTAACTGTATACAAATGTACTAAACTTTTAAGCTTACTTACCCAACGTGAAAGAGCAACCAAAAACGGGCCATTTCTCCCGCATACAACCTCTAAGCTGGGTTCTAGCCATCCAACATTATTCTATTTACTACCAATCGTAACTGAACGTTTGAAAACTTGAAGCTTCTTTACAATTATGTTGCATTATGTTGCATTATGTTGCATCGTTTATGGTTTATGTTTTTACTCCCGACAACGTTTTTTTCAATTAGGTGTATATAAAGAAAGACTGTTGTTAATAAACCAAATTAAGACGATTCATTATCGCTAACCCATAGCATAACCCACAATATACAACATTAACAGCATCATACCTGAAATCACAACATATACGTCAGTAGTTAATAAATGGGGATTCCAACTCACCCACTCAATTCCCACCACACAACTACGCTCAAAAAATCCCGATGTTCGCACAAACCCAACTTTTCAGCACAAACTTTTCACCCATTTAACCCCATTTCTTCTACTGCCAAAGCACAAACTTCTGCTAACAAGCACAAACTCTCTCCATCCTCATCAGTTCAAATCAGCAGGAATTCAATTCAACTTGAATTGAATTTCATGACTTGCTGGAAGAAGCACTAATCAATCTTTCAATCATTTTTGTTTGTTTTCGCATATCTTCAGCTATTTCTTCAACTCTCTTCTCCAGATTGACATAGCTCTCCATCAGCAGGTCAATTGAGTCAATCTCATCGTCGGAATCACTCACATACATGATTTCTTTCTTTGCAGACATTTTATTTTCATTTATTCTTTTTCAGTCGCTTCCCACTCAGTGTCCACAGCGGATGAATCCAAATCGCGGAATTTGATTGGCCTCTTTATCTTGTCCTTCTTCTCCACTTTCTTCTTCGCTGGGAATTGTTTTTGTTTTGTTGCCTGCAGTTCTTCCTCATAGAAACTTCCTTCAACTTTCCTCTCACTTTCCTTGCGTTCTTCAATCAGTTGTTTCAACTCCACACCACTCAGTCTCTTTTTCTTTGATTTCAATTCATTTTCCTTCTTCGATCTTTCAATTAATTCATTCAACTCTTCCCGATTCAGCTTCAACTTCTCAACACGATATGTCACAGGTTTTGTTTCCAACACCTCAGAAATCACAAAAACTCTTCGAGACCAATTCGGGGTGAAACCTTTGGCATATCCCATTCTCTTGAACTTCATCAATCTGACTCTTTCGCCAACTTTGAATTTCGCATGAAACTTTTTCAACAATTCATCAGGAAAAAGATTCGCGAAAACTTCTCTTTCCCTGCGTTTCACACTAGCAGCTCTGGGAGTCATGCCAATGCTGCTGTGTTTGCTTTTGTTATAATCATCCACAATTGGTTGCAACACATCAATCCATCTTTCAGTGTTTCTTGCTGTGAAAAACTTCCAGATTCTTTCCTTCAAAGTTCTGATGAATCTTTCAGCCACACTTGCTTTCTCTTTTGTTTTGGTTTGATAGATTTCAATCCCTTCTTTCTTCAACATTTTCGCAAAATCTCCCATGAATTCTTTTCCTTCATCTGTCCACAATTTTTTTGGCTTTCTTCCGCTTTCTTCCAGAATTTCTTGAAATGCCAGACCAACATCATGCGCTTTGCCACCCACAATGCCTTTTGCCCATGCGAATTTGGAGAAGACATCGAGAACCACGAGAATGTTGTTGAATCCATCGTTTTCTTCTTCAGAGTTTGCCATTGATGCCAAATCTGCGGTCCAAATTTCATCAACTCCAAACACCATAACTCGCCGTTTTTCAAAATGTCTTCTGACTGGCTTGTGCAATTCGAGATTTCGAGTCCAGTCTTCCCTCGAAATCTCAGCTAGTTTCCCTCGCTTCGCTCGGTCAGCTCCCTTCGGTCGCTTCCCTCTCCCAATCCCATTCCCAATTTCTGTTTGGTATTTATCACAAATCTTGCAAATGAATGGCCCCATTGTCTGTCTGCACTGGGAATGGCATCCAAGGCAGCCACCATCTTCCGATCTGCTTTGTTCTTGCATTTTCGATCATCTTTGCAGATTGAATAATCCACATCATGCTGCATTGCCACTGCATCCGTTTTTCCTGTGGGTTGTTGCATGATTTGCAAAATTTTTCCATTTTTGTCAAACTTCACCTGCTCATGCAATGGATTCCAAGGTCCTGTGAAATTGTGTCCGGGGAAAGTGAATCCACCTTTGGGTCTGGGAAGTTTTCCAATCAAAGCATGCACATCAATTGCACCACCATCCAAGTCTTTTCGATTTGTTTTATAATTTTTCTTAGGTCTCACAGCCACACTCAACTGATTGAGCATATCGGAAGCTGTTTTCTCCAGGAAAGGTTTTGACTTGTCCAATGCAAAACTCACTGCTTTCTTTTGCATTCTTGGATTTCTCATCATTTCACTCACACCAAATCGTCCCATTTCAACAACCTTCTTCCCCAGCCAGGGAATGGCATGTGCAACTCCGGTCATTGCAAGTTCACCCAAACTGCCCCCATCTTGTGAGGGCTGGCTTAGTTTCCCTGAAACTTGGGCACATCGCTTGCTTTCACGAATTTTGTTTTCTTTATTCCACAAGTTGCGCAATGGCAAAACCACATTGGCTTGCCATTCTTTGCTGTCATGATTCCACTGGGTGGAATGCAATCTGTTTGTTTTCTTTCTTTCACGCAATATGATTTCATTTTGAGTGAAATCATATTGTTGGAGGAGTTTCATCTAGATTGGAAGAATTCTTTCACAAACTCCTCATTTTTCTTCTGATCTTCCAAGTCAAAAACTGACAGGACATCATAGAAACTTTTTCGCCAAATTTGATCAAGGAAGAACAAGCAATACCAACCACAACGAACTGAATCAAGTTCTTGAATTGGATGTCCACCGTTGAAGATCCATGTTTTCCCAATCTTTTTTGCATATTCCACAAATTCTTCAGGAGGAGGCATGCAGAATGAATCAAAATAGAGCACAACATCTCCATCGACTTTGGAAGCCACCCAATGCGTTCCATTTCCAATGCCATCATCCATGTTCAAAATGCAGCATCCTGTTTCATGCACATGGTGCAAATCATCGCGGGAAAAGATTCCTTCAAATTCTGGAATTTTCAACCATTTCACCCATTCTTCCAAGTCAAAGTTGGAAAGTGGCACATCTTTCCATCGTGGTCTCCGGAGGTCGCTTCGCTCCCTCACAACACGTCTCGACGAATCCCCATGAATGCCTCTTCCCCTGATTGATTCGGCTTTTTTTTTGCTTTTTTTTCCTCGTCCTCGCCAGTTTCCAATGACTGGTGGTGGTCTGAAGGGAACGAGGCGGTCGTTTGAGGAAGGAAGGTTAACTTGCATTCCGGCAGCTGCTTTTGGAGGAGGCATCATTCCACTCCCTTTCCCAAACAACTTTGAAGCCAGTTCAATCGCCATAGGGATTCCAATGGCTGCCAGGGTCCCCAACAATCCTCCTTCAATCTGCCTTTTGGTGGGTTTCAAAACAAATCCTTTTCCACTTATCAGGCTTTTCTGAACATTAGCAATCTGACTTTTGGTCAAATCGCGAACTGCTGCTAACTTTCCCATAAAAGCTGGAGGAATCACAACTCCTTTTCCGAAGATTGAATCAATTCCCAACGATCCCAAAGCACTCATGGCTCCTGTTGCAAGTGGGGGAAGAATCTTTGAAGCTGCTTTTGTTGCAAAAGGAAGAAGTTTCATCATAGATCCAAACAAACTCCCACCAACTTTCCTGATTTGACTTTGAGAGATTTCCAGCATCAAGCCAACACCTTTTTCACGTGCTCGTTGGATTCGATTGATTTGCCTTGATGTCAACATCAATTGATCTTCTCCAACCAAAGCTGTTTTTTCCAATCTGATTTTGACACCGCTGTTCTTTTTCACGGCTGATTGAATTTTTTTCTTCTGACCATCTGAAAGTCTCAGTTTATATGCAATTAGTTCCGACATTTTTTCATCATATTATTTTCTTTCAAGCAGCCCGAATCATGAGGCGGTTTGATTCCTCATAGAGTTCCAATGTATCTTCATGCAGAACCAATGCATTCAGAGTATAAATATTATTCGCTACACCATTCAACTCATATCGAAAAGTCAGTGCAACTGTTCCATTTTTCACATCTTCTTCCTGATTTCGCAAGTCGAAATATATCAATCCAAACAAATTTCGATAATTATCTCGAGTTATAATGGGTCCTGTCAACACATCATTATAAGCTGAATTGAAACTCATCAAAGTTCGATAAAGTCTGCTATCTTCATCAGAGGTCAAATCCAACTGTGGATAATAGATGGAGTTGTTGATTTCCAATTGTGCACGCACTAACTCTCTTCCATTTGCTCCAGCATCATCTTCGCCAATGCTGAAAGTTTTGAAGTTGAAGATATTTTTTTCTTGATTTCCATATGATGCAGTTGGCACAGCCCACACGAAGACATGCCGAGGGCGACGAATTCCTGTGGCTATCCGGAAGTAACCATTTCTTGCTTGTGTTGCAAGCTCTTCCAGTTTTTTCCTTAGAAAGGTCCACTTTTTTGGTTTCAAATAGTCACTGCGATAAAGCTCCAATCCTTTCCCATTGAAGATGATCTTTGGGCACCACAACCTGAATTTTGACACAATCACTTTTGATGCTGGTGCATTCGCATGGCGAAAAACGAGATTTGCATCATCCTCCAATGTTAAAATGATGGTTGTTTTCATATTTGGTGCTAAGTTGTCCTTGAAAGCTGCGAAAAACGAATACAGGTTCAAAGGGATGGACATTTTCACAGTTGAATTATTTCCATCTGTTAGTTCTTTTCGATCTTTGAAACCTTCATTAAATGTTTCTTGGCCAGATCGGGGTTCAGCTGCTCCAGTGTTTGTGTCTGGGAAAATAAATTGATCTGGTCCAATGGAATCCACATAAGGTTTCGTATAATTTAAATGTGTCAAGACATTCGAACATTCATTTGCTCTCAGATTTGTATAGACTGATGTGCCATTTGCTTGCACTGAAATGGATTTGATGAAATTAGTTCCATTCACAGTTGTGGCGAATCTTGAATCAGCACCCGTTCCAGCAACAATTCCAACTGCTGAGTTATCGTATCTTTTCAACGACCATTCCAGCTCAAACCAAGCGTTGTACCAATCAATTGGATCTGCTTCTGTTATGTTATCAACCAGAAATTGATAATTGTCTTTGGTTTGCAAGGCATTATTCGGAACGATGGCATTCAACGGTGTTTGGAGATCATAATAACTATATTCATATCTCCTGACAAGTTTGGGATCTCTAAAGTTCGACATTTTCATGGATTTTTTTCTTTTTCAGAGGAGTTCATCATATGCTTCAGTGATTGCTGAGAAATTCCTCCTTTGAGTTGTGAGTCTCCGATCGTTCATCTGTTTCAACATCTTTGCAATCTCCTCACCTTTCCATTCTCGCTTCGCTTCGCTCCGCTCAGGTGGAGGTTGTGGTTTGGGTTTGAATTTCGCTTGAATGTGTTCACCAATAACTTCTCCAGTTTTTTCCCCAATCTTTTCCATTCCTTTTTCAGCTGCTTTTGTCGCCAACTTTTGTGCGGTTTCGCCAGTTAGTTTTTCCGCAACCTTTTTTGCAGTTTTCACAGCGATTGACGAAAGCAGACCACCTCCGGTGCTCGCTCCGCCATGCCAAACGCTTTCACCTGTATCAGGATTTCTTTCACGCCTTTCCATTTTCAGTCAACTTTCTTGATCACAACCATCATGGAAACATCTTGGTCGTTCAAATCAACTGGGCGATTCAATTCATCTGTGAACCAAAAGCGAACTTCGGAAATGTGGTTCTGATTCAATCTGTGCCAAAAATAGTCTGGTTTCGGACTGAGTTCAAAGGGCAGTGCACGTGTTTTGGTGTTTGTGGGAAATGAAAACAAAACATTGCTTGCTTTTCCATTCACAACTGCAGAATCCACCAAAGAACAGCGAATTTGCAGGTTGTCAACGGAATTCGTGAGATTTGGGATGCGAACCCCACTTGCACTGGCAGTCAAAATTCCTGCATCAAATCCCAATAAATTTCGAAAATTTCCCTCCCGGAAATCTATTTGAAAGTTTGCATCAAGTGTGATCAATGTTCGGAAGGTGGCAGGGTTGAAAAAAATCGTGATTTCCCCTTCCCCCAATTCCCTGCTCAATGCGTTGGACAAATCCTCATAGTCATAAACGCCGGGAGGGAAGGTCAAAGTTTCCCAACTTGTTCCATTGTCTTTGGAAATTTTCAACGTGTCGTTTCCATATGCAGGTCGAATGTTGTACCAGCTTGCTGTCATTGAAAGATGTTGCAAAGCAATTGCGAAAGTTTGATTCTTTTCCAACTCCAACTCAGGTGAAAACTTCACTCGAAAATCATGCGTTTGATTGTGCATGTTTTCCTGTTTTGCATCCAGGGAATTGAAAGTCAATGCCGTGAAATTCATTTTATGTATTTTTCATAAAATTTTCGATGCTGTTCCCGATCAATAGCACCAATCTTCAAAAATTCATCGTTGATCATTGACAGATCATTTCGGATGATTGCGGAGTTGTTTCCAGCGAGTTGTGAACCCACCAAAACATGCAGTCTTTTCACCAAATCTTCTGGCTTGGAATAAAACATCACACTTGACCCCAAAACCTTGGATTTCCCGGAAGATGGATGTTTGGGAAGGTTTGCAAGCAGCACCAAATCGTTGAAAATTCTTGCTGCTTTCATCGAAATGGATTTCTTGGGGTTGAAGCGTTTTGTCAACAAGTCAATCAAAGAACGATCTGCATCTGCCTCCAACACAACTTTGCCATCTCTCATGGCTTTGACTTTCATTTCATTCATGAGAAGGGGAACATCAATCATGAGTTTCCCAAATTGATCACCTTGAATCTTGAAAGCATTGCGTTTGGGTTGGCCGGTGCCAACTCGATATTTCTCACCGGTCAGGAGGGAGTTCAATCGTTTCAGATAATCGGAAAGAATTTCTCCTTCATTCTCTAGATTTGCCAACTCAATGAACTCTTCCTGTGAAAGGGTGTTTTCTTTTCTTTTCTTATTCAACGGTCCAAAAGCTTTTCCATATTTACCCTGTCGTTTGGAGCGATAATATTTCTTTTCATCTTCCAGTTGTGCTTGACTCTTCCCAATCAAATCTTTCACTGGTGTCAATCCATATTTAGCATGAACCGCCAGGTCACCATCAGTTAAGCCCTTCAAGACATCATATTTGGGTGTGGCTGATGATTCACTCATGCTTCGGACATGTGGTCGTCTGGGTGTTGGGGTTCCTTCGCTTCGCTCAGTTCTCTCAGTCGTTGAGGGAAGTTGAGGTAATTCCTGATTCAAAGTCACAATATCTTGAATGCCTTCAATCATTTTGTTCTGCCCTTCCTGCAACACCGAAATCAAACGATTCTGAGTTTCATCGGTCTTTTTCTGTTGTTCCAGAAGTGGTTCTCGAAGAGTTTTGAAAACTTCACTTCTTTCAACATCCTTGTCTTGTTCTCGATCTTTGAAGGTGTTTTTCAAATGAACCCGTGTTTTTCGAATTTCATAATTTCTCATTCGATCCTTCAAAACATTGTCAAAGCCGGATAGATCCATTTATCTTCGGAAAATAACTTATCTTGGAAGATAAAAATGAAATTGAAGATATATGGAAACACTCCAGATTCTCACAACACCCAACTCTTTGATGAAGATTTCAGATTGATCATTGCAGGTCCGACAGGTTGTGGAAAAACCAACACTTTGATGAACATTCTTTGTCAACCACTCGCTTTCTTTGATCAAGTTTTCGTTTTCACCAGAACTCCGGAACAATCAAAGATAGAAGAGTTGCAAAATATCATGGATGCAATCAGCAAAAAAGCAAAATATTCTGTGTTGCAAGTTCTTTCACCGGAAGAAATAGACATGGATCAATTCCCCCCAGATTCCAGGAAAATCGTGGTTTTCGATGACTTGCTTCATGAGCCACCAAGAACTCAGGAAAAAATCGCGAAACATTTCACCCTTGGAAGGCATCAAAAAATCAGCCCGATTTATCTGTCACAATCCTTCTTTGGCATTCCACCTGAAATCCGTTTGAATGCATCGCATATGATTCTTTATCCCCCATCAACCACAAAACACCTCAGGATGATTGGGAGAGAAACCATGGTTGATCCAGCAATGTTTTCGAGTTTGAAACCATTTGACTTTCTCTTCCTGAATCGAAACAAGAAATCTGTCGCAAAAAACTTTGATGAAATCATTGAAAATGGGAGTTTTCAATAATCACAAAAGATTCACTGACCGCCATCTCATGAAGGCTGTCGAAGCAAATTCAATCGCCAGTGGGGGAAGTGTGTCCGGAGACATTGACATGAACGCAAACAAAATCACAAATCTGTCTTCCCCAACGCAAAGTTCTGATGTGGCAACGAAGGGATTCGTGGATCAAAATCTTTCAAAATCTGGGGGAGTCATGACAGGTGCAATTGACATGGGCAGTTTCAAAATTTCCAATCTGGCGGAACCAGTTGATGACAACGATGCTGCCACAAAAGCCTTTGTTGTCAAAAGCGGTTTGCTTTCAATTCTTGATGCTGCGACTTCCACCTATGTTGACGCTTTCATCAACGAAAACGCAGAATGCTTCTATTCCGTGGACCGTTTGACAGATGTGAAACTGGAGGAAAACACACGGAAAATCACGCAGTTGAAAGATCACACACTTTCCGGACTTGATGCAAGCCAAAATCAACTGACAAAGTGTCCACTGATTTCCACGCAGAAGAATGCAAAGAGGCATTTCATGATTTTCGATGGAGTTGACGATGCCCTGATTTCCGACATCAATCTGAATCCACAGGGGGGTGCAGCGGATATTGTGAACGTTTTCATCCTTTTCCGCCTGCATTCCTTCAACGGAAACTATCACAACCTCCGGAATGGACTCTTTGGACACGACGATCAAGGCTGGGACAAATTCATGTGTTTCACCGATGTTGGAAATCTCCTGATCTCTGGGATTGATGGAAAGGACAATGAGGAAGTGGTGTCAGCATCCCTGTCCACTTTGAACGCATGGAATTGCGTTTCCATCCACTGGGATGTGCCAGGGGGAACGAGTGCATCAAGCTGTTGGGTGAATGGAAGCAAAGCAAAAACTTTCACAGCTTCCACTTCCCCTGGGGCAAGCACAATGGTTTTTGGTGATATCAACCCAACCAAGACGGTGCCACTTCACGGGGATGTGCAACTTTTCATTCTCTATAAGGGATCTGTGTTGAGTGAAAACGTGATCAAAGCTCACCACAAGATGATCTGCGAGAGATTTGGAGTGGATCATGGAGATATCTCATTCTCCTAAAATGGGAGTATATAATAATTTAGAATCTCATGCTTCAGGAAGTGGAAGACAAGTCAGAATCATTCAAACTGGTGGAATGAAACTCACAGCTTCCGGATTTGACGCGGTTGGGAAGAAAGTGGTGAATGTTGTGGAAGGAACTGACGCGTCAGATGCAGTTGTGAAATCTCAACTGGACACAAAAACAAACAAGGCGGATCAGATTGTTTTGACAGACCATTTGGACGCTGATTATCATTCAATCATCAACCTGCAAACTGGGGGAGACAATGACGCGCTGACACTTTTCACAGCAAAAGCAACTTTCCTGACCACTGATGGATATCACTTTGACGCAAAGAATCAGGATATTCGGAATCTTGTGACAGATGAAAACAATGATTCATCCGCGGTGAATATGATCACTTTGAAAAAATTTCATCCAAACGCTCCTGCTCCAACTCACGAAGTTGTGAAGGATTTGGATTTGAAACACAGTTTCAACGTGATCAATGCAAAACAAAATATTCGGAGTTTCTATGCCACGCATTATGACACACTCATGCCATTTGAGGATATTCGCGGCACTTTCTTGCCCAGGAATGAAATTTTCCCCATGGAAGTTGACTTGGACATGGGCCATCACAATATTTTCAACTTGAATGATCCGACAATGAATGCTCAAGCTGCCACAAAAAGCTATGTGGATCAGACCTCTGCCAGAAACCTGCCGTTGTCAGGCGGGAAAATGATTGGAAATGTGAATATGAGTCAGAATAAGATCTTGAATTTAGCACCTCCCACAGGGAACAAAGATGCTGCAACGAAAGCTTATGCCGACTCAAAGGCTTTTGATGGAGATATGAAGAATTTGACAATCACTAACCTCGCACCTCCAGTGGGGAAGAAAGATGCTGCCACAAAAAATTATGTCGATGAAAAAGTGCACCAATCTGCCATCACGTCCCCAGGGGCTGTCAATGTGTTTCACTATCTCATGGAAGATGTGGATGATTCAAGTTCGGAGTCGAATATTGAAGTTGATGGCTTGGTTGATTTCGTTGGCAGCCCTCATGAATTCAACAAAAAAGCATATGCTTTCAAACTGATTAAGCAAGCTGACAACCGATTCATTGGAAGGCTGGGATTTAATTTCTATCAACTTCCGGAGGGAGAATACACAGTTTGCCTGGAATTTTTCCCACCAAAAACAGCTGGAGCGACAGTGACCTGCGTTTCCTCAGCATTAAATGTAACGCAACAGGCTTCCAAGACCTTCGCAGGAGATCCTCCAGTTGCTGACATGATCAGGGCAATTGTGCACGTGCACAAGTGGCATATTTCACCTCCAGAGTTCCTGATGGTTGACATGCATTGGCCGGGAACAAATTCCGATCCAGCAAAACAAAATGGGCATTTGATCGTCTATGGCGTTGCAGGGAGCGTGGCTGATGTGCCAGCGAATATTTTCGATGCGCCGTTCTCATTTGAAAATCAGCGAATGGTCATGCAAGCAAACATCGACTTGAATGGACACAGAATTCTGGGAGACAAATTTGTTGTGACTGGTCACTTTCGCAAAAGCGACAATTCAAACTTCTTCCTGTTTGGCGTTTCAAACTTTCTGTTTTTCCCAATGGAAACAAAGATCGTTGGAGCAGCCATGGCACATGTGAATTTTGCAACCACGCCCAGGGTTGATCTCTTCGTCGGAAGAGAAGGCAGCAGCCGCACAGTCAACTTGACTGGGAGAGCAAATGTGGCAAAGTGGCAATATGATGTCGGGGATGGAATCTCTCTGAATTCTATGCAGAAAGTGAATTTCTTGATTCAAAAAGGATTGAAACTGGGAAAAGATGATGTGATTGTCTTGACTTTGGTGTTTGAAATAGCCTAAAAATAACTTTCATCATCTGTGTCATCTTCCACTTCCTCATCAAACGCACTGGGTGGTTCAACGATATTGAAAAACAACGCTTCATCCGCAACGCAGGTCAGTGCATTTTTTCCCTCTCCATTCATATTTCGATTTCCAAGGAAGATCTGCTTCAAAGTCACCACGACTTTTCCCTGATATTGTTCACCGACACAGGGATTGAATTTGGATTTGAAGTTTCCTCGCTTCTTCCAGAATCTCGTTTGAAATTCTCGGCCGCGAGTTGGAACTTTAGCCCAGAAAAAACCATTGAGACATACTTCATTCTCCCTGAGGAAATGGAAATCACTTGCTTGGAAATTCACGAAATTTGGGAACCTGTCACCAAGATTGGGTTTGTCGTTGATTGCAAGATTCAAAATGTGCGTTTCAACTTTCCGAAGTCTTGCATATTCATCCGGCTGGAGGAGACAATGCATGCTGAAAGTTTTCCAGAGATTGTTTTCAACGATTTGCATTTGCGAAGGAATAATTAATTTCAATGGGCTGCCACCCATCAGGATTGGAATGATCACACCGAATTTGCATTTCTTTGGTTCACCAAGTTGGATTTTCTCGAAATCGCAATCTTTCAAATTCATTTTATTTTGTGAACTTTTTTGAAAAAAGTTCCCAAAATAAAATGTGTTTGACAGAGATTTTTTTTCAACCTGAAGATGCTGACTCAGTTTCAGCAACCTTCCCTGAAATTGAAATGGAACCTGAAAATCAAAACGATTTGAATCTGCACGGCCAAATGATGGAAGAAATCTTGCTGGAAATGCATGCCATGACGCTTCACGATGTTGAAGCGGTTCCGGAAGAAATTCTGATTTCCCAGTGGGAGGAATTGGAAACTTTGGGGATGAAAGATCCACAGAGAATGGTTCTGGTTCGCCAATGGGCAGAAATTTGGCCAAGGGAGTTGCGGGAACAAGATGCATTTCTTTTCCCAGATGGTTTGGAAACTGAAGTTTGCGGTGGGGATCGAGAGGTGGAATTGGAGATTGTGAACGTTTGATTCAATGCAAAATGCATGGAATCAAGTCAAAAGAATTTCAGTCAGTGTCACTGTTCCAGGCTCCTGAGATTGTCGGATGCCTTTTTTATTTCTCAGGAAAGCACCATTCACCTTTGTTTTTCGTTCAATCTTTGCAAGTTGCCTCCATTGTCTCAAATTGTCAAGGCATTTATCCATTTCTTCCGATTTCCAATCCACTTCATGCGATTTTTCAAACGCATCCAGGAAATGTGTTTCCCGCTTCAAAAGTCGATTGCAGAACATTGTTCGGGACAGACCAAACTCTGTCTCAATTTCCTCCAATGTGGAGAATTCTTTCCCATCTATCCTGGCAAATGGATCTGATTCTTTCTTGATGACGAATCGTTTCCCATCCGATCTTCTTCGATAATTTGGGTTGTCTCGTTTGAGAATTGTGAAAATATGATTTTTGAGAATTCCAGTTTTCTCAGATGCTTCTTGAAAATTCAAAAAAACCTGCTTTTCACAACCTTCTTCCTGAATTGAAAACTTCATTTTGTAGACAAAAAAATTTTTCGGATAAAAAATGAATCGTGTGACACTGAGAAGAATGAAAGGTTTTGCCCGAAAGATGGGAATGGAAGGATTTGAAGAAATCAGAGACAAACATGAAATGTGGGATTGGTTGGATTCGGAAATCAGGAGGGAAATTCAACCAACATCTCCACCTGAAATGCCAATTCACCCCCTGACGAAACGTTGGAAGGAAAGAAATTTGGAGAAGTTGATTGCAAACACAAAAAGTGAAGATGGAAAACGAAAATTCCGGCAAGAATTGGCGAATTTGAGAGGCATGCGACTGGATCCGTTGTTTGAAGTGAAAGCCAGTGCTTTGAAAGAATTTGCGACTGATTTGACGATTGACGCAAATGAATTCACTGGAACTCCACAAGATTTCTTCCAGATTGTGAAACCAGATGCGTTGCGAGTTTTCCGGGAAAATCCAAGAAACAAGGTGAAGATGATTTTGAAATGTTTGATGGTCAAGAATAATTTGACAACTGGTGAAACAGAATTTGCTTCTCCATCTTTTCACTCCGAAGTTGCAACACTTCTGGAAGGAAGCAATCTGAAAGAATTGTTTGCCACCATGTCAGGGAAAGTTTTGGAAAATTTCGCAAACTTCTTGCGAACTGGAAGCAACTGGATGTTCATGAATGTGGAAGAATTTGTGATTTCCATGACGCGTTTTCGTCCTTTGAGAGGATCCAGTTTCATTCCAACACCACCAGCTTTGAGAAGAATTGGGGCAGTTGTGAATTTGAAAAATTCTGATGAAATGTGTTTCAAGTGGTCTGTGACTCGTGCCAGAAATCCAGTTGAAAAGAATGCAGAGAGAGTTGATCGTCTTTTGGAAATTCAAAGCAGAAAAATAAATTGGGATGGAATGGCCTTCCCAACTGCGTTGACTGACATTGACAAGTTTGAAAAAAGAAATGGATTTCGTGTCAATGTGTTTTGCTGAGAACGCAACATGACTTCTCCGTTGCGAATTTCCAAGCAGCCTGGAATTGATTTGATGCTGTTGAGGAAGATTGATGGGAATGGAAATGTGAAATCCCACTTTTGCTGGATCAGAAATCTGAATCGTTTGCTGCGTGCACAAGTTTCCAAGCACAAAGGGGAAATGCATTTCTGCCGGAGATGTCTGAATCATTTCGGAAGTTTGGAGAAATTGAAGACACATCTTAGCAGTTGTTCCCAGTTTGAAACTGTCCGGATTGATATGCCAAAGGAAGGAGAAGTTGTCAAATTCAGAAATTTTCAGAGAAAGCAAAAACTGCCTGTGGTGTTGGTGGGTGATTTTGAATCTCGTTTGGTGCCGATTGACTCAGTCAGACCATCTGAGAAAGAAAGTTTCACGGAAAAATTCCAGAAACATGAAGCAGTTTCATTTGCGTTTCATTGCAAATCAGAGGTTGTGACGAGAGATCCAGTTTTGTTTCGAGCTGACTCAGATGAAGTGAATGTAGGAAAGAAGTTTGTGGAAGAATTGGTGAGTTGTGTGAAAGACATTCAGAAAGAAATTGAAAAACCAAAGAAGATGAAATTTGACGAAGAAGACCGGGAAAAGTTTGAATCCGCAGAAATGTGTTGGTTTTGTGAAAAGAAATTTGGAGAAAAAGACAGGAAAGTCAGAGATCACTGCAATTTCACAGGGAAATTCAGGGGTGCAGCGCATGACAACTGCAATTTGATGTCGCGAAAACCCACATTCACCCCAGTGTTTTTTCACAACTTGAAGGGATATGATGCGCATTTGATTGTGAAAGCTTTGGGAGATTTGCCTGGGGATTTGAAATGTTTGCCAAACAATGAAGAGAAATTCATTTCTTTCTCAAAGATGATAGAAATTGGCAGATGGAGAGATGAAAAAGGAAAACTCCACCGGAAATGGCATGAAATCCGATTTGTCGATTCGATGGCATTCATGAATTCGTCCCTGGGAAATCTGGTGAAAAATCTGCGTGATGAAGATTTGATTGAAACAAAATCCATTTTCGGGGAAGATTGGGAATTGGCAAGACAAAAAGGAATCTTCCCCTATGAATGGTTGACAAGTGTGAAAAAATTCAAAGATCCATTGCCTGAAAAAGCTGCCTTCTTTTCCCAACTGACTGGAGAAGGTGTGAATGATGAGGACTTGACGCATGCAAGGGAAGTTTGGGAAAAGAGAAAGATGCAAAATATGGGTGATTTTCACGATTTCTATTTGATGTCTGATGTGACTTTGCTGGCTGATGTGATTGAAGAATTCAGGAAAGTTTGTTTGAAACACTATGACATTGACCCTGCTTGGTATTTCACAACACCCGGACTTGCTTTGGATGCTGCCTTGAAAACCAGTGAAGTGGAATTGGAATTGCTGACTGACCCAGAAATGCTGCTGATGTTTGAAAAAGCAATTCGCGGTGGAATTTCTGTGATTTCCCACAGAAGAGCAAGAGGAAACAATCAATATATGGAAGATTTTGACCCTGAGAAACCCACAAAATTCGTGCCTTATTGGGATGCAAATGGTCTTTATGCATGGGCCATGTCGCATCCTTTGCCAGTTGGTGGATTTGAATGGATGAGTGAGGAAGAATTGGGAAAGTGGGGGGATTTTGGTTGTTTGCTGGAAGTGGATGTCACAATTCCAGAAGAACTGCATGACAAATTCAATGATTTTCCACCTTTGCCAGAGAGAGTGGAAGTTGGTGGTGTTGTGAAACTGATTCCGAATTTGTGGAACAAAAGCCAGATTGCAGTGCATTGGAGAGCTTTGAAACAAGCCTTGGAAATGGGGTGTGTGTTGAAGAAAGTCTGGAGGGGTGTGAAATTTGATGAGAAACCCTGGCTGAAGACATTCATCGACAAAAATGTGAAACTTCGCCAAGAATCACGAAATGCCTTTGATAAGGACTTTTTCAAGCTGATGAACAACGCTGTGTTTGGGAAGACAATGGAAAATATCAGGAAACGCGTGGACATTCAGCTGGTGAATTCTGAATTGAAATTGGCAAAGTTGTCTGCCAGACCCAACTTTTCCCACCGGACCATTCTGGGAGAGAATTTGGTTGCAGTTCACATGAAGCGGACAAAGATGAAGTTTGACAAACCAATTTTCGTTGGCCAAGCGATTCTGGATATTTCCAAGACTTGCATGTTTGAGTTTCACTATGAGTTTGTGAAGAAAAAGTGGCCGAAAGCAAAGTTGTGTTTCACTGACACAGATTCCCTCCTGTATGAAATTGAAACAGATGACTTGTTTGATGACATTGCAGGAGATGTGGAAACCCGATTTGACACCAGTGAATTTGCAGCGGATCATCCCAGGGTGAAAGATGGAACGATTTCCAGGATGAACAAGAAAGTTCTGGGATTGATGAAAGATGAAACATGCGGGAAACAGATCAAGGAATTTGTGGGATTGAGATCAAAATGTTATTCCCTGAAAGTGGAAGGTGGGAAAGAAAACAAGAAATGCAAAGGAGTGAAGAAAGGTGTTGTGAAGAAAAACATCAGTCATGAGGATTATGTGAATGTGTTGGAAAGTGGGGAAAGTCAAATGCGTGAGATGTGTGTCATCAGGAGTGAAAAACATCAAATGTCAACAGTGAGGATCAACAAAAAAGCTTTGAGTGCAGATGATGACAAACGAATTGTGTTGGAAGATGGAGTGAGCACTTTGGCGTGGGGGCATTGGAGGAGTGGTGGTTTGATGCCTGAGGTGAAGAAGAAAATGAAAGCTGTGGTGGAAAAAGAAGAAGTGGAAGAAAAAATGAAAACTGACGAAGATGTGAAAGCTGAAAAGATGGAAAAGAAGAAAGCGCAGATTGAAAGGTATTTGAAGAAGATGCAGAAAGCTGGGAAAGATGTAACACTGTTCCAACTGACCAATAAATTCAGGGTGAAAGAAGATGTTTTGTTTGAACAAATGAATTGCAAACAATTGCCTGGACATCGAGTTGGACTGAAAAACTAGTGCTTCTTCCAGCAAGTCATGAAATTCAATTCAAGTTGAATTGAATTCCTGCTGATTTGAACTGATGAGGATGGAGAGAGTTTGTGCTTGTTAGCAGAAGTTTGTGCTTTGGCAGTAGAAGAAATGGGGTTAAATGGGTGAAAAGTTTGTGCTGAAAAGTTGGGTTTGTGCGAACATCGGGATTTTTTGAGCGTAGTTGTGTGGTGGGAATTGAGTGGGTGAGTTGGAATCCCCATTTATTAACTACTTACGTCTCTGCGCATAAAAGCCAGGCCCGGAAGGCAATTATAATTCTGATTAAGGCGGCGGTAAACGTGAATTTCCTCCTAAACATAACCAAAGATCACCCCAAAATTTACAAAACACCCCATAACATAGATTCATGTTTTAAACAGGAAGTTTTTTGGATTGCTTGAAACGTGAACGAGATATTTCCATTAAAGCCATGTTAAGTGGTGGGAAAATGGTATTCAGGTGGACCCCCTTTTTCAAGAAAATCCTTGATGTAATGTTGAAAATATGTTGAAAATATTGAAAATATTGTCAATGTTGAAAATATTGTTATATTAATAATGAAATAAAATTGTTGTTGCTGTTGTTGTTGTAATCGACTTCAAGCTAACAGATGTCAAGAAATCCACAAGTTCAAGACGTCTGCAAAAGCTATGAATGAAAACAGTAAATTGTTGACGTTATAGGACCAAAACAAGCTTAGCGCCAGAACAAGGCTACGCTTCGTGCTGATCTAAGAAAATGTGTCCCACATGGGGGGGAA
Source organism: Cladopsammia gracilis (assembly GCA_022457155.1). Lineage (NCBI taxonomy): Eukaryota > Metazoa > Cnidaria > Anthozoa > Scleractinia > Dendrophylliidae > Cladopsammia > Cladopsammia gracilis. The sequence goes on from JAJGOT010000006.1 coordinate 3,202,344, forward strand.
AGAGGTTTTGCCTCTTATATAAAGCTCTTAGCATCATTAGCTTGTTTGAGCGGCGTCCTCGTGCGGTTGGATTGGTGAAAGTGGGACTCTGCAGAGACTCTGCGCCCCTGTAACTTTACCCCAATTAGAGGGGTATGGGGAACAGACAGGGAGCATTCTGCTCAAATTATTATTATTATTTTCATTGTTATATCAACATGTAAAAAGGCGCGTTTCAACTTGTATTTATATCAAATGGATGTATCTGGCACAGTAAATTGGATGCAAATGTTAAAATTGCTATGTACTTTCCCCCCTTTATGCCTTCTCTCCCTGCCCCAGAACCGAATCCCTTAGTGCTTCCCTGCTTGAGCTCTGTTTACTGTAGTCTCCCACGCAGCCGTTATTTGTCTCGTCACGCAATGCTCCTGGAGCGTTGCGTGACGAGACAAATGACGGCTGCGTGGGAGACTATGTTTACTGGGCAATAATAGCCGCTTTTATTGTAGTATTAAATCCATGAATAAATTCTGATACCATACATTTGCCCAATTAACGCCAGGAAGTAAACTACGATACAAGAATACGCACAACCTGGGAGAGGGATTCGCATAATTCTCCTCGCCAAGACCCAGTACTACTCGTCTATAATGACACAAAGCATGAGAGAGAAGACATAAAAATCCTATTTGCCGGCAAATATTTTATTCGTTTAACGCTGGCATTGTAAGAATCATAAAATGATATTCTGTGTTTGGGTTTGTCTTTATTCGGTTTTTTAATTTTAAAGCACTATAAAAAAACTTACGTTACTTAAGCCCTCTAGAATCCTTTTGTAACTCGTGAATACGCGACTGGGTTGAACGAGCTACGTCAGTGGGACAAATTACACGATTTGTGATGGTCACCTGCCTTACCAATGGGGACGGAGTTGGAAGGGAGAGGAGAGTGGGTTGTTACACGCAAGGGATGGGTGTCTGTGGAGCAAAACGCCTAGGAAAGAAGAGGGTCAGTGAACATTGAGCTCTCGATATGTAATGGTGACCTGTCTGGGGAGATGGACGCAAGGTGGGGGGGGGGGGGTGTCCGTAAAGCAAAACGTCTAGGAGAGGGGAGGGGAGGGTGCGAACATTTCTTATTCACGAGTTGGCTCTTCTCATCACGGAAAGTCCAATTTTTTTTCTAACCAACAGGTCTCAATTCGATCCACACTCTCTTCGTGCGGCACCACAACCGAATCGCTACATATTTTGGTCAAAATACCGAGTGGGATGGCGAAAGGATTTACCAGGAAGCCAGAAAAATCATCGGAGCGCAGCTGCAAGTGATAACATACAATGAGTTCCTGCCGTTACTTTTGAGTAGTGAGAAGGTAGGTTTCTACAAAACCATTGTTTTCTTCTAATTAGTGGTAGCTAGTATCCCATCCAGGGTGGTGTGCAATAATAAATTGTACTCGTATTTGAACAGTTGAGAAAAATATGAAAATCAAACAATATTGCATTTTTTTTGTACTCAATACTGCGTGAACCTTGTACGAAGTGATTCAAGATAACAAGAAATTTACAATTTTATACTATATTTATATATATTTTTTTTTGTTTTCTTTTCGTCACTATGTAGATCAACGACTTTAATCTTAAGCTGCTTAGCGGTAAGAAGTTTTTTAACGGCTACAACGCTACAGTTAATGCTCAAATGACCACAGGCTTTTCTGCAGCTGCCTACCGAATGGGACACAGCTTGGTTCAGGAATGGTTCAAACGCTTCAGTCAAGACGGCTTCGAACACAAATGCGACCACTGTAATTGCCAAAACAAATCAGAATTCCTGCCAATCCCAGTACTGGACCATGGCGAGCCACAGTACTTATACGACTCGTCTAAGGGAGGAATAGATTCCATAATGAGGGGATTAATTAAAGACCCAGCAGGGGAGGCTGACGGGTGAGTAAATAAGAACTTTCTAGAATGCCTAAACTGCGATCAGGCACACTTTTTTCTCTTCCCGCGTTCCACCGACTTGAAAAACAGCAAAGTATTTCTAGCACTCCTCCGCCAAAATAAACGTACCAGAAATAGTAGCAAGCCTAAGGAGAGAAGATCTTTTGGATGGCGTTCATAAGCTTAGGTGGTACGATAGACGGAAGGCAGAACAACATGGCGGTTAATTATACGCTCCCTATGCAACATTTGACACTTAACCGAGTCGCAAGCTGTAAGCTGAGTAGATACTAATACATAGGAGTGTGCAAATAGGGCCGCGCAACAGAAAAATGCGCACGAGCAAACTCGCCCTTGAGGCCACGTTCCATTTGGTTCGCTGACCTAGAACACGCGGGCTTTGGGGATCAGAGAGATTGGTTCGCGAGGAGATGGAAAGATACGCCTGCTAGGCGAACTCAAGGCAGGGGAGATTAGCGTTTTCTATAATTTGTCACTGTATAAGGTATCCTAAATACGCTACGAATGTGTGACAAAAGAAATCAAGAAAGGGTTTTCATTACCGTCTGCTTACCGAGGTGCATCTATCTACACTGTAAGTTTTCAAAGGGTGAATCGGCGTAGATACGGAGAATGAGAGTGTAGAGAGAGTGTAACAGACTTTTTTATATGTACGATAAAAAAATCGAATCAGTTGATGTTGTTATATAGGTGGAGTTTTTCTCAATGCAACGCGCGCGTTAATTGATTGATTCATGCTCACATGACATGAAACAAACAAACTGTTCCCGCCAATTGTCCTAAGCGGGCAGCATTTGCGAACGCGGGCAACAATTTTGTCGTAAGAGGGTACCATTGCATTGTTGTCCGCTAGCGCACGTGATCAGACCGTGACAACAAGTAGAATGCATGATTATGATGCGATTGATGTTTACCTCGAGTGCTCGGCGCGTTTTTCAAACTGTGTTGTGTTGTGTTTTTTTGTGTTGCTATATAACAAATCACTTAATGACTGATTCCTCGGGAAACAGTGAATTTTGTTTCTCGAGAATCTAGGGAAAAAAAATTTACTGTTTCCCTGGGAACCAGTCATTAAGTGTTTATTATTATCATTATTTAGGCTCTTTTCGTCCTCTGTACAAGAAAACCTGTTTCGAGGCGAGGGTGACCTGTCTGACTTAGTCGCCATCAACATCCAAAGAGGACGCGAACGTGGAATCCCGGGATACACAACGTATCGCGACTTACCGTTATGTGGATTGAAAGGGGTAGCTTCATTCGATGACTTGGAACAAGTTGCCGGCTTTGATCCAACGGATGTAGCAAATCTGAAAAAAGTTTACGATAACGTACGGGATATTGACTTGTTCACTGGAGGTGAGTCTTGTGTAATCATACATACATGTAGCACTTTTTACTTGTAAATGTATAGCTGAAAAATTCGGTGGCGATGACAGCATGGAAAAGGCTAAGGGAAAAGATCACCACTAACCCCACCTATTATTTGCCTTCATATCTCCTCTCTATACAGAAGTCACGGTGTATGAGAGCCAGTGAACGCGGCCATAACTACATCCTACCCGGCTCGTGTCCGCATTGAACGCTTTAACGTTCTTTTGTTAATGGATGTCTTTTTAGTTTTATAAAGAGTTAGTCAATTTTATTATATTTAGTGCTCATGTTTTTTTATGATTTTATGTAAACTCGTACGTCTGTTTGACGTACTATATTATTATTACTATTATTATTGAACTCAAGAGGTTCTTTTATATTTATTTATTTATTTATTTATTTATTTATTTATTTATTTGAATTTGTAACATAACCTTCATTTGCTGTTCCCTTCTCAGGAATGCTGGAGCCTGCCGATCCCAATGGAGGCGTCCTTGGACCAACCTTTCAATGCGTGATAGCCGAGCAGTTCAAGCGTCTCAGAGTCGGAGATCGCTTTTGGCATGAAAACGCGCCCGACGCTCAGTTACACACTGACCAGACAGCATTCACGCCTTGCCAGCTAGAACAACTGAGAAAGACGACCTTCGCCAAGATAATCTGCGACAATGGCGACAACATTCCCACAATTACCAGGAGGGTGTTGCAGCAATCTGACATAAGGGTGTCTTGCAACGACCTATCAAGAGTTGAACTTGAGCCATGGAAACCAGGCTTCCAGTGTTACAACAAAAAACCCGGGTAAGTGAGTGGTCTTGCTTTGAAGTTTACAGTCAAAACCGGTCAAGCGTTCTTTCCAAGAATGAATTAATGAATTCATTATTGCAAATTTGATTTCATCACTCGTTTCAATAATCCGCTCTTCGAATAAATAATGCAAAATTCAAAATAAGCCTCGATTCAAAAATCGAATTTTGATTGGATTAATGAACCAAAGGTTTATGTTATATAATTTATGGAATACTAAGCACCAGGTTGATCGCAAATTGATATAAACTCGTGGTTACTTGAGAAAATTCGAGTAAGACGTATAGCGAGAGCCACGTTACAATTACTAATTGTTGACATTTTTTTGTATCTCCGAAAGCCTTCTCACACAGCGCTCCTTGAATCTGATTTTTCCAATACAAGTGTTTCATTGTAACGGCAAACTATAGCCATAATAGTTACCATGCACTAATGCTTGAAAAGAGGAAAAGTTTCCCAACAAAATGGATCATAAACCTACCTTTTCCTCACACGAGGACAACGGAAATCTTGCCGCCATCTTTGTTTACGAGTCGCGGTCAACCTGGTGCTTAGTATTCCATATATAGCATAAACCTTTTGTTCATTAATCCAATCAAAATTCGATTTTTGAATCGAGACTTATTTTGAATTTTGCATTATTTATTCGAAGAGCGGATTATTGAAACGATTAAGGGGCGGACCATTAGAAATCTTGGGAGGGGGGGTGACAATTACCAAAAAAAAAATCCTGCAAAGGAAAATTGTCTCAAAAAAAATTCCTGCAAGCAGTTGACCATAAAAAAATAAAATCCTGCAAGCTAACTGGCTATATATACATATATTTATTTATTTATTTATTTATTTTAAACTGTATGTATGAGTATGACATGCTCTCTGGTAGTAAAATTCATCAAAAGCAACTTCAGGTTGAGTCAAATGCTGTCAAAAATTACCTGCCTCAAAGGTCTATCTGGTACGTCAAATTCTCATAATACTTACTATAGAAAAAGACGAAATTGCACATACTTTACTCTGATATCCAGATAAACTAAAGAAACAGCAAGAAATATAAAATGAAATCGAGTACTTGTATGTGGAGCCACACAAAGAGACGCAAAGCGACGAGAAGCCACATCAATTTGCCAAACATTTTTGACAGAAATTGTTGTCTCAGAACACTAGAAATGGAGTTTCAGAGCATCCAGATTTCAAAATTTTCTGGGGGGGGCATGCCCCCAGACCCCCCTAGCGGCTCGAGCCTTCGGCGCTCGACCACTCTATCTCAATTATTATTTCTCCTCATTTTTTATGCAAAGGTTCCACAGTCTGACTTAAATCTACTCTCCAGCGTTTAATACCAAAAATGGATTGGGCCAGGTATAAAAAAAATTGGAGCTTGCACGCATTTATAAAGAAGGTCTCAGAAAAAAAAAAACCTGCAGGCTTGCACCTCCCCCAAAAAAAAATCCTGCAGGAAAATCAGGTCGAAAAAAAAATTCATACACTGAAAAATTTTTGACCCCCCTCCCAGGATTTCTAATGGTCCACCCCTAATGAAATCAAATTTGCAATAATGAAATCATTAATTCATTCTTGGCGGGAACTATGGCAAGCCGTTTGTATAGCTAAATGTAATCTTAGATATACAGCTATTTCAATTAACGTTGTCGGATGAAAAAGGCGAAAAGCCAAGACCGCAAGGTAGTATGGGATTTATATTCGGTGGCTTTTAATCCTAACCCATACTACCTTGCGGTCTTGGCTTTAAGCTTTCATCCGACGTTTATTGAAATAGCTGTATATGTTCAATCCTTTAAATAAAAAAATACTACCAATGTTGGTTCAATTCAAACTATTTCTTATGATTCAATCCAGTCCTTAAATTTTATTTGCAATTCAATGCCGCATGTATATTGATTCAATCCAATCTTTAAATTTTATATTTAATGCAATACCAGGAATATTGATTCAATCCAATCCTTAAATTTATATGCAATCTAATACCGCATATATTGATTCAATCCAATCTTCTGTTCAATCCAATAACACGAATATTGATTCAATCCAATCCTTAAAAAGTTTATATGCAATCCGAAAATATATGTTCAATCTTCTTGGGACGAGCGCGGCCATAGAGAACCAGGGTAACCTGTGCAAGTTATAGAACAAAAGATGGCGGCAGAGTGGGAAGAAGAATTTGACAGAGGTTGAGGAAAAGTTGTGGATAGAACCGAGATAATACTAGAGAACTTTGATACAGAAGCTGCAGAAATGCAGGCCGAAATTCTCGATCAAACAATTAGCCTGCTTAGATCGATGAAAGAGTGCTGTAACTTTCACACGAGGGACAAGGAAAATCCCGATTCCATCGCTGAGGCCTTAGTAGATGTGCCTAGTGTGCTTCGTCGCCGGACTATCACTCCGTCTACTGTGGCTGCGGATTCAGTTACGATAGATAGGGAAAAAGGAAAAAATCCCGGAAGACCATCTATCAAAATTCCTGTTGAGATGCTAGAAGAACTGCGAGGACTGGGATTCACTTGGACAAGGATCGCAGAGATGCTCGGAGTTTCGAAAATAAAGTTTAAGTATGTATGTATGTATGTATGTATGTATGAGGTGGACAGTTCACAGACGAGTAGCAGAGTATGGTTTAGAGAATACAGCTGTTTGATTAAACGTTGTCACTGATCGGTCTTACCCCTACGCGACCAGACCGAAAGGGAGTATGGGTGAATTAAAATGCATGATTAATTATTCTATATCGCGTTTACAACGGAGAACAAAACTCATGTTTGTCTTCGCGTGTTACGCAAAGACAACCAGAGTCGCTTCGATAAGGACGTTCCGTATTTTGATAATGTGCAGTTATTGAATGTGAATTGATTTCTCCCCATAATCCTTTTCGGTCTGGTCGCGTAGGGATGAGACCGATCAATGACAACGTTTAATCAAACAGCTGTATGAGGGGCTTTGACGACTTACCTGATGAACGACTCGACCGGATCATTCAAGATTACGTAAATATCCATGGGAGTGCTTCTGGTTGCAACATAATAGGCGGTTACCTGAAGTCTATTGGGTTATGGATTGAACGTCGAAGAGTCAGAGAAAGGTTGGCAAAGTTAGAGCCCGCCGAAAATGGGCGACGGAATCGAGATTTTCCTTGTCCCTCGTCTTAAGGTTGCAGCACTCTTTCATCGACCTATAAAGCAGGCTAATTGTTTGATTAAGAACTTCGGCCTGCATTTCTGCAGCTTTTGTACCAAGGTTTTCAAGTATTATCTCGGTTCTAACCACAACTTTTCCTACAAACTTGGGAAACTCAACCTCTGTCAAATTCTTCTTCCCACTCTGCCGCCATTTTTGGATCTATAACTTGCACAGGTTACCCTGGTTCTATATGGCCGCTGCTTTAATTTCTTCTCGGGTTTTCGGACCCGAAGCGCTAAAAAAGAACGTGTTTGCGCTTTCCCATATTCAATTTCAGTGAAAAGTTACAGAACATTAATATTTTTTGAACTAGGACGAAAAAAACTAGCAGGAGTAATCGCTGGGATTTTGCTCCCTTTTTGTCGAATTAAACTAAAATAATATTATGACTTAGTATCTCCGCTCGTACAAAAAACGTTGCTTAAATAGCAAGAGTAAGATTTTAAGTGAATACTCAAAAGGAAAAACAAGAAGCCAGAATTCATGTTAAGGGTCATCTTTTTCAAGTCACAACGCAACGTTTTGATCATGGACACTCCAAACAATCAGCAAACACACTTGTTAACTCGTGAATACTTGGAGCGTTAAACGAGTTGCAGCATTTGGGTAAAACTTTTATTCGATCGCTCGCTCAATCGGCTGTAAATATTGAAATATACTATAGAAGCAAAGACCGATACAACGTAGGTACATTGTACCATATTTCGGCTGGCCAAATCAGCCTTCTTTAGGTACAATGAGATAAAATTTACATTGGCTTTTTATATATAGTTGACATGTATACGTAACAACGGAAATACGCAGGGCTACGCCTAGATAAATAACAATGATAGATAGAAATAAAAATAGCTGATAATGAAACATATACAGAAAACAATGAAAGGAAACTAATACAAAAGTGAATAATTAGTATATTTCTTCGCGAATGTTGAGGCCGTGAGGAACAAGTGTTCTGCCTTTTGAAATTAAAAAAGCTTCTTTGAGCCCGCGCGATATGTGATGGTCACCTGCCCTACCCATGGGGACGGCATTGGAGGGAGGGGGAGCGTAGGAAGTTGGACGTAGGGGGTGGGGGTTTGGTGGAACAAAATGTATTGGAGAGGAGAGGGTCCGAAGTGTGCAGAATCTTTTATTTTTCACATTCACGAGTTGGCTCATAGGAGCCTTTGATTGATGGTTTCAAAGTACGCGTATTGCCTTTGATGCAAATGCAACTTCCAATTGTGGCATTTTAAATTGTTAGCGAAAATATGACATATTAGCTAACATTTTTTCCTATTATATCTGCTGCAGAGTTGTTCATGATGCTAACGATGATGACAATGAACGCTGAGTCTTAAAGGACGAATTAGCGAAGACAGAGGGCAGAAGTAAGCTCCGGACTGCCACACCTTTGTTAAGACACGAATTAATCGTATATAATCCTAGATTAGACCAAATATGTATTGTGATTTTGCAAAATTCTGCACAATTTAGATTGTATAACACATTTAACGCTCGGGATCTGCTGCTAGGGATTTTTAAACTTTTACTTCGTAGTATTTTAAAACTTCTAAACTTTCACTGCTGTGATTTGAACTTGAAACGAGACAATAGGAAGAAAAAACGACTAGGTTTCTTTTGTTCACAAGTTGTAGTTATCAACGCATTATATCTAAATCGGGGTGGCTCCCTTGCCATAAGATAATGGTTGCCTTCTACGTTGTAATCAGTATCTTAAACTAAAACATTAACCTTGGAATAAAGTAACTGAAACAGGAATTGTTGTTAGATGATTTGATGTTCAATTGGCTCAATTTTCCCGCTGATCCGGGGTAACCTAGGATCCAGTTTATGCGCGGTAATATGTCACGACAGATGATGTTCTAAAATCTCGCAAGTGATAATTAAAGGATTTATACCGATAGTAAGTCAAGTCAAAGTTTTATAGGCATCGCTTTAAAGCCGAAAAAGTTATTGCCCAAAGTTTGTTATTATTATTATAAACGAGTGCGCCCGAAATAACAATGGAGCCATCTAAGGCAAAAATTCTCCGAATACCGTTTCCCATCATTTTCCGAAGATTTCCGAGTCGGTCGGTTTCGACTGTAAACCGACACCTTTTAGGTTGTGGAAAAAGCGGAAAAAGCAAACCTAAGATACTCTTATACACTTAAACCAAAATATACTTTGAAAACACTTTTACTAGTATAGTACTATTTGCCCCCGCAGAGATTCTCGGCAAATTCCCCGAGAGGAAGCGTCCTTGTTGTCCGCGCGCATATAAAGCAAAGTAAAGTACTTACAGTTAAAATATACGGTAGGAATACCAGAACATAGATCATCCTACAGCCTGCGACATAAGACGCCTTTTTCCACCGAGAACATGTGATAGCGAGCTGAAAAGCAATTAATTTCTGACACGTCAATCGTTTTGTTTTGTTGGTAATATGCGCGCGACTGTAACAAAATGTAGCCGTGTTAGTCATCTTTGGTCAATATCCGGGTAAAAATATTGATTGGAATCGCAAACCACTGGACCTCATCGTCATTTCATGTTAAAATCGTTCTCTTTTTCTCGCAGTTGGACTAGCATCCCATCCAGGGGGGAGTAGCAATATTCCTAGTCGCTTCATGCTATAGAAACCGGGTTTAAGCTCCGGCCGTTGTGAGCCTTCTGGCTCGGGTGCGCGACTTTACTTTACTTTTCTTTTCTCGTAGTAAGACCACAGCATGTAAAGAAACCTGACAAGGTTTTACAAATCGAAGCAGTAACTGGAAAGAAAAGATTTCGTAATCATGTTCAATCGACCATAAAAGTAAGAATAAACGTATGCAAATTACATTTATGACATCACGTACTCATTATAGCTGTCAGGTTATAAACAGTGAGGGCAGTTTTAGTGGCAGCTATTACTAGTGTAAGTTATACTGTCTTATATCCACATCTTTAAATACATAAGAATTTTCCGTAAGCTACTTTATATTAAGCCAATCCATATCGTTCCGCTTAAGGCCTTACACATTGTTCCTTATGCTCCAAGGAGAGCTCTTAGACAAGTTAAGTTGCTTTTTTGTCAACCATCATATCGCCTCAAGTCGTTTGGATTTAGAGCGTTCTCGGTTTGTACCACCAGAACAAATTGCCGATGGACAATAAATCAAGACGCGCTTTTTCCGAGATTTGCTTATTATTAATTTTAACGTATTAGATATATTATTAGATAATTAGGGTTTAATAATTTATATTCTTACGTGCGTAGTTAGTGTTTTTTATAGTTTGTCTGTTTTAGATTGTAAATATATATCATGTAAAGCGCATTTGGACACATTCTGGAGAATGCGCTATATTAAGTGTAATAAATTATTATTACGAGAGGTTCCACTTAAAGTGCTGTAAGGGAATTTTTTTTTGGTTTCTGCCTCTAGTCTATTCAAATCATAAGCTTTTATAATTAATTTATAATACTCGTGCATTTTTGTGGAGCAGTATAGGGTTCTAAATTTGGCTTACTTTAACGGAAATACGCCGAGCTACAACGCACACCTTACCCAATATCCTCTCGGATCTTCTTTAAGATATGCAGCTAGTGTATGCATGTCCGATGTTTGATCTCAGGACGATCAAACGTATGAAGCTCATGACTAATGGTATGTTATTTCAGTAGTTTTACTAATCATATAAATACACAATGCTAAGCATGCGTGTTGAGCAAGCATTTCATTTCTGCTGAAGGGTTAGAATTCTATGCTTTCAATTGTAATATTCACAACGGCTTGTTCATGAAACAGGAAAAACCCGGGGAAAAACTTCTACTTCGTGTAATATTGCTTGCAGTTATTTATGGGGAAAAACTGAGATGCCAATCCATATTCGGCCATTTTTAGTGTTTACTTTAAAAAGCCAAAAGACGAATTTGCTTCAATTTTAATATACAACCAGGAAAAACGTCCGGACACCGGGCAGAACGCTTATGTTAGCTGCTTCAATAACGCGTCTGACTTTATCCTTTTGATTGCATTATTTGAAGTTCCCTCGAAACCGAAAAATACACGGACTCAAAGTAGCGCATAAATGGCTCAAAAACTATTATTTTCCCGAATACAGAAACCCCTCAATTGGGGATAATTAACTCAGTTGGCGGTCGGGCTAGTTTACATGAGCATCGAAAGACGCGTTTTGGGATTCTATTCCAACAGCTAACAGTTCTATGGTAGAATGACTGATTACGCGATTCAATATTGGAACTGATAGACATGAATGAGTGCGGCTTTAGTTGTGTTTCTACTTTGTCCTGACGGCTTCTTAAGTACATCACAGCGCATTATCTTGTGTTTTCTTTTGTACATTCAACAGACCAGGTATAATATTGTATGCGGTTACATTTTGTTCTTTAGTTTGCGTTTTTATTACGCATTTACTACATAACCGACTTACCTCATCTTTTGTATGTACCCTGCGGAACTTTGGTCAGCAGAAAGCGGAAAAACTGAGAGGCCAATCCATATTGATCGCTTAGGGACGTTCGCTCGAAAAATTTCTACAACTAAGATTACTTTGAAACTTTTGTCACAGACAGATTATGAATTACCCTTGTCAGCAATGCAAAAATATTGGAGGCTCACCAACTTCGTTTAGGAGATAAAACGCATAGAAAAATACCCAGAATCGGCACTCGTAACTCGAAATGGCCTCAGTGGCTGTTAGTTTAAAAATACTGAAGATGAATTGCTGGAAAAAATTTATTAGTCAAATTTTACATGAGCATGACTTTTTACTGAAATTTTACACAAGTGGGTCTATTGAGTAAATAATTTCAACTAGTGTCATTCTTTCAAGTATTTTTAATCGATTCTTAACTTTCAAGAAGGGTATTTACAAACACTGTATATTCACAATATGAGCGGAATTCGCATAAATCGTTCAACGGTGCATTTATTTATCTTGACGTGTTTTCTTTTGGAAATTCGACAGACTATGATATAATATTGTTTGCGTCTATTTTATTCTTTAGTTAGCGTTTTTATCACTAATTACGTGTTAACCGATTTACCTCATCTTATCGTTCCCTGAGGAACACAGGTTAGCAGAAAGCGGAAAAACTGCGATGCCAATACATATTGGAAGGACGATTGCACGAAAATCTTCTACAAGTCAGATTATTTTTAAAATTCTGTTACAGGCAGAATATGAATCACCCTTGTCGGCAATACAAAAATATTGGAGGCTTACTAATTCTGTTTTGGAGACAAACGCATAGAAAAATACCGAGAATCGGTGCTAGTAACTTGAAATGTTAGCTGTTAGCTCCTGTTGTGATCTAAACAATACGGGTGCGTTTAAACTCAACGATATTTCATGATTTAATTATAGAGCGATTTTCGTATGATGACCTTGAAAATCGGCTTATTATTCCATGTGTGCTCGCGATTCGTTTCATCCGTCAGCAGTTGCAAGGATCAAAACAAACTTTACTCCGTTTTCCCGCTAAAAATATCCCTGATATGGAAACGATTTGTTCCATTGACCCATCAGAATGTCAGTTCAAAATCAAGTGACGTCAAAGAGAACAGCTACTTTTTAGCTCGCAATGCGCCGTTCGCTTTCCTTTACGTGTTACCATGCGAGCAAGGGTTATTTGTTCGCCCTATGTACCGGCGTGGGAAAAGTAACCTCTGCCGACATGACATCCGCTCGGTTTTCTATCGTAACTTAGCGGGATTTGTCGCGCCTACCAGCCTGAGTCTTGTTCCGGCCAGAACACGCGATCTGGGATAATCATTGCCAAGGCCAAAAGCGCGCGTTTAAGCTGCGCATACGCGTCAGATTTGCAAAGTTTTTCGATAACATTTCTCGCGTCTTAATGAGAAAAACCACATGCCAGCTTAAGGCAAAACCAACACATAATTTTACTGAGAAGTAGCCGCAGTTTAGTGAAAATGTCAGGTTAATATTCAACTACAGCGCGGGAAATCTCGTTTGAGCCGCTGTAAGTGGAAAGGCCTCGGATGTATCTGGGCTATGGGAAGTCAGATAACTGGTGGATCCGACGATTTTGAGTCGTTATAAGATTTTTTTGCCTGTGTCAGCAGACCCACAAACGACCAGCACCGGTTTATGTTTCTTCTGGCATGCGTAAGTTTAAAACCGGTCGAAGCCGGTTAGAACTCCCAGTTATTTTTAATTTATTCGTCCACAGCCGTGGACGGCGGTGGATCAAGAATCGAGGGAATATCAACAGAGGTTCTTTTTGCACGCCGGTACATAGGGCGAAAAACCTATGCTCGCATGGGGCTTTTTGATACAGATGTTACACCGAGAAAACAAAATTAACCTTACCAAAATGTTAACAAAAAAAAAAGACCTCAGCTTGATATCATCCTAATTCGTGATACCAAGTCAGTTCAAATGGAGATGAAACTTGGAGATTGTTCAATTTCGCTCAATATTGAGGGTTCCAGCTAAAGGGATAAAAATCAAGTTGACGTACATGTATTCCGTTTTTACGCAAGTGCCGCTCATTTATAATTACAAGTGACACGTTAATTCCAACTTAGGCCCCGTCCACACGTATCCGGATATTTTTGAATCCGCAACTTTTTTGTTGCGGATTGGCCTTCCGTCCACACGTATCCGGCGAATTCGGGCAAATACGATTCGAATACGCTACGTGTGGACGCGAATATTTTCTAATCCGTAACAAAAAAAGTTGCGGATTCAAAAATATCCGGATACGTGTGGACGGGGCCTTAAAGCCCGATTTGTAGCATTACGTGACTGAGGAGTACTTATTTATAATATGGTTTCCGACACGTAAACGATTGTTCGTTGTATTTGTATAAAGAAAAACTATTCAATTAAATTTATCAAGGTTAGAAAAATTCAGGGCTTTAATTGCAACGGGATTTGAACCCATAATTTACCGGTGCGATACTCTAACTAACTGAGCTATGAAGCCAAACACATTGGAAGCAAGCGGGTCCACCGAGAGTTCATATGTTCTCGGGAAAGTGATAGAATGACAAATGAGGCATATGAATGAATCATGAAAATCATGAATGAGGTATATGAATGATTCATCCATATACCTCATTTGTCATTAACAAACATAGTCTGTAGAATCAAAGCATTTACTTAATTTGTTTTTAAGCGCGACGCAAGCCGACTCTGTACGCCAACAATGCAGTTTAATCCGGAAAAACTACTCAACTTGAACAGAATTGTTCAAAAACACGAAAAACAACATTTCATTCTCCCACACAAGCAGCAATATGTGCATGAAACTCTTTCATTCCCAGAATCAATTACGGAGACAAGTGATGTAGTTCTAACTTTTCAGTCTGTGACGAAATCCTACGGACGAAATCCTATGGTGTGACCATTCAAATAAAACCTCTTCGGCAGTACTTTTGCATGGTACCATTTGATCTAACTTTTGAGTCTGTGGATGAAATCCTATGGTGTGACCATTCAAATAAAACCTCTTCGGCAGTACGTTTGCATGGTATCATTAGTTTTTTTTTTTTTTTTTTGTATTTTATGAAAAGAATTTTTATTTTTTGCACTCTTGGGAGTTAACGGGTTAACAAACGATATTGCCCTTTAAAGGCGCTTCAAGGAGCAGATGATAAGCAGAACTTGAGTTGTACAAAAGACGTCATGATCAAGGAAATGATGCGATATTAGTAGAAACCACCTGCGTTAGTCGCCAATTGTCAAAGACAGATTTATGTGAGCTCTCCACAATTTACGTGCCACATCCTGTTTTGTAGTTCCTTATTTCACCCATAAGTTCCCATATTTAATTGTCTGATTCAAATACGTCTCATTGTTTGAGAAGACACAACAAGTAATGGGTGCAAGCCAATATCAAAACATTTTCCTGGTTGCCGGTATAAATTTCGTGGTTAAAAGCCAGTTGGGTTAAATCAGATCTGCGAAATCAACGAGGACAGAATTGTGCGGTGCTCTTTTTGAAGGCTTGCAAGTTTGCAGGTAAGGCTAAAGCAGGTTCTTCTCGACAACTTTACGTTCAATTCCATGGCTTGTATAGCTCTTCTTTTTCTTCCAGTGCGCAAACGAGCTGCATAAGAAAAAGTTCAAAGTTATGCGTGACCTTAACCGCGGTCAAACGAGAGAAATTTGCAAAAGTTAAGCAGGTTATCATTTTCACTGTTTAAAGTTTAATATATTGCCAATACACTGTCAATTTACCAAACGTTTTGAAAGTTTACTCAAAATGTTCTAAGCTTTTAAAAACTGTGAACTGCAGAATTGTCGGCGACATTTGCCAACATAATTTTGATCAGGCGCAAAGAGTTTCGGTCAGTTTTCAACAGAAAAAAGCTCATCATTTTGAGAAAATTAAAAGATAGTAACGTCAACTAATTTTTTTTTTCTACATCCTTGCCCATATTTCCATTTAATACAGTACTAAATAAAATCCCACTAAATAAAACGAAAATCGCCTCGGACGTTTGAACGCGGGGGACGCGTGACCAAGTCCACTTCTGCAGGAACATAAATTTTGTGCAAGCTATGCTTTTTTTAAAGGAGTTAATGTTCAGTCACAAGGATTTGTCTGTTTTACTGATAAGTACCTTTAATCATACACAAAACTTTCTCTAAGTGAGTCTAAAAAGAGGATAGAAAGTGAATTCTACAAAGGGAGAACGAACACACATTCCCTTTTGTAGCGATTTTTCAAAGACACGCGTAAACAACTTCCGATATACTTAACCTAAACTTTTCAAGTTGCAATACATTTCCATATCTGCCAACCACAGCTAAAATCACAATAATAATATTACAAACCTAGACCATTATTTTTAGATTATTTGTTATACAAATATGTCATTTGGCTTTCAAACGAAAACTACTAATACTGAGCAATACTTTTTTAGGCGGTGTTCTTTGTTATATTGTACAAAGTTGTTTTAACTTCAGTTTAAATCTATGAATGGAATCATTAAGTGTAACCACTCGAATTAAAGCCGTTTAGCGTTTCTTTAAGTGGTGCTGCCTATTATATAAAAGTTACCTTATTGTAGCAATGACTAACAGCAGAAGCTCCCGTAAGCGGACACCCTCGGGACACCCTCGGGAAATAGAAAAAATGTCCGTTTCAACTGGAGCTGGTCGCTTACGGGTATGATTCTCGTAAGAGGAAAATTTAAAGGCGGCCGTATTGATTCAGAAGTAGTAAAGAGCTGTCCGCTTACGTGAGTGTCCGCTCTGAGAGCATCAACTGGACTTTAATCTGAGCTCAATATCCGAACGGCACGTACTTGTTCTGAAAAACAGTCGGTTCTATATTTCGTTTCTGGTAACAAACTATGTTGCCAAATACAGTCAACTCCCGTTATAGCGGACACCCTCGGGACCGCGATTTGGTGTCCGTAATAGCGAGAGTCCGTAATAGCGGGATGCGAGAATTTTTTTAATTTTAAACCATATTTACAGTAGGGGGTCACTTGTGTGTTCATTTTCATTAACTCCAGTACTTTTTTCAGACCCGTTGTCGCACGTAAAGAGCGTCGGAACTTTATTTACAAACAGAACAGAACTTAACAGAACAGAAGTTACGTACCCTTTGCGTACAGTAGTTCTTCTAAGTACGTAAACAACAATCATCGTATGTTGCAGCAATGTCCACACATGCATCGTTATGGTTTCCTACTGTACTAAAGTACAGTAATCTACATTTCTAAAAAAAAGAATATTTTCGAGGAAAAACTTGAACATCAGCTACAGTATTGATTGCATCAGCTATCACATTGCCTTAAAATACGGACTTTTCACGCTAAAAATTGCTCGTTGAAATAGAACAAATTTAATAGAACATCTTTTTGAAGTTTTTCAAAGTTACAAACGTCGAAAAAATGAGTGAATAACGCAAACTTGTCGAGGTTTTAGCCCAAAACTTTTTTCAAAAGGTTTTCTACGCAAGGAACCCATTAAATTTCCGAGGGAAATTTTCAACCAATCACAGGCTGGTTTTTGAGACGACAATACGACTTTATATTGACGTCTCAAAAGCAAACAAAAGAATCTGAGAATCGTGATACTAGCAAAAAAGACAAAATAACGACTAAAATGTCAAAATTCAACAAGAATGGCAAATTTGATTTCTTGACCGCCTGTCACGAAATCAAATTCGATGAACTGTAATCCACGTCAATCCTTGCAATCCTGCACTTTATTTTCCAAACTTGCTCTATAGAATCTTATTATTCAATTAAGTTGCATATTTGTGGGCATTTAGAGAGATATAACATGGAAATAAGATAAGCGAAATTTTGTCATTTCGGGTGGATACAATCGGAATCAGTTGAAATGCTGTATCATCAGGATGCACCTTCATGTATTAAACTCGAAAGTTCCAAATGTGTAGTTCACCGTGTGTTTCCAGATACCACGCAGCTCTTTACAGCCTCTAATTTCATTGGACCTGTATATCATGCAGCTCTATTGTTTTTAGGTCTAGGGTCTATTGTTAGCCATTGTTGTGTTGTTTGTTCTATTGTTTTCTCAGCAAATCAGAGAAGACCTTGTAAGAGCTGCGTACTGCCCCTGTGTTTCATTGACCAATGTGGCTTCAAGTTAGGCTGGTGAAGCGGTTCTTACTCTTGGGGAGGGGCTGGGGCGTGAATTTAACCCTTTCACACCTGGGGTCAAACAATGAGTCACGTGACGTCAATAAAATCCTTTTATGGTCTTTTCAATATTTTGCAAAACAGAATTTCAAACTTTGTTCAATTTTAAACGTGGCACTTTTAAAAAGTAAAAGGGTTAAACAGTGAAGTGTTGCGTGGAAGCTGCCTCAGTACAAGTTTAAGTTCATGCACACACAAGACAAAATAGTTTTACAAGAAATGGGGGGGGGGGGGGGGGGAGAGAAGCAGATAAGAAATCATGCATTTCATAACAAAATAAAGTTTAATCAAGGCACTAACATTAAATCATTCAATCCCTTCTTTAGTCAAACATGACAAGCCAGTCACTAGTTAGTTTGGCTTTCTTATTGGCCCTGGGGCTGGCGTCAGCTTACGTGCTTGATGACACATACCCTGAAACAGACACAATGGAAGATATGGCAGAAGCCAACATGGAGGAAAAAATGATCGATGAGATGTCCAGACTGAATAAAATACACGACAGGAGCTTGCCTAAAGAACCAGTCGATCAGATGTCCAATCTGGAGAAATTACACGACAGAAGCTTGCCCAAAGAACCTTTGGTTGAAGAAGATATTCCAGCGAGTATCAAAAAGGAAGCGAAGATACTCGCCATAACGTGCAGCAAGGCAGTACGTGTACCACAAAGGTTTCAAAAGAAACAGAGGCAAAGTGCCATGAGAAAGTTTTACCAGGCCATCCAACATGGAAAGAGGAATTTCATTAGTGACGCAAAGTGGCTGGCAGCAAAAAAGAGTGAAGTTTGTAGCGCGTGTGTCTTGAATGGACTGTGCAAACAGACAAAAATTCACAACATATTAAACATTAACGCGAGCTTCCCTCAGTAAGTATTTCGAATACATGTGTTCGGTTTTGTATACAAACGAAAAGCATTAAAGCTTTAATAGTCAGTAGTTTTAAAGTAGTCCGTTTTGTCTGTACTGAAAAAAAAAACAAAGGTCAGTTTAACAATGACCCGTTGTTAAACTGATAAATTGATCTCGGGTAATTGCTTAATTGATCTCGGGTAATACAAATTTAAATCCAAAAAAAAAGTTGGTTGGTCGAAACTATGACATCGTTGTGTCTATCCATTTTATATTTTTAGTATAACTGGATTAGCATTCCAACTATCATGTTGTGTGCCACTGTCAAAGACACGCAACAGACAGCAAATTGCTTTTACCTCTTTTAAAAAAAATACTCTTTCGCTTACGAGAAGATCATGGATCGATGAAATTCCCGTAACCTGATCATCCGTCGAAACTCCATTTCTCGGGGAGAGAAACAACGAGTGATCTCGGACAGTTTACAGGTGTGCAGAGCATAAACTGACAGACAATGCAAAAATGAGTCGGCCATCAATTAACAGGGCACTTAGCCTGTTCCAGGCGATCAGATAGTGGGGAAAGCGCGAATAGTTGGGGAAGGTGCGAAGAAAAGCGAGCGAAAAAAATGCGGGGAGACTTCCTCTCCCCAGTCTCCCTGCATTTTTTCACTCGCTTTTCTTCGCGCCTTCCCCAACTATTCGCGCTTTCCCCACTATCTGAACGCCTGGAACAGGCTACAGGCCACTAGGTTATCATGCCATACCATCATCCATTACTACTCTGATAAAAATCACAGAGTACAATCGAAAGTTTAAATCCTTTAATAAAAAATATTGAGTGTTGTAAAAAACTTTAAACAGTTTAGATGATGACAACCATTTTTTACAATTTTAACATGTTTTCTGCTTCTTTCCATTTTTATTTTCTTCGCGTAGGAGGAGAAAGGAAAGGATATGCAAAAGAAGAATCCTCCGTCGGGCGCTCGACGTTATGCCCATGAAAGCACAAAACATTACGTGTGACACAAATGCCAGATTTCGCACAATCGATGGAACATGCAACAACCTGCAAAACCCTTCAAACGGGGCAGCCAACGATAAATTCCAACGACTCGTACCAGCTGATTATGGCGATTGCATCTCAACACTTCGCTTATCGGTGCGTGACAAAGAGCTTCCGAACGCTCGTGACGTAAGTCGGTTTGTCCACGGCAGCAACGCAGACCGCACAAATCCCAGTTCCAGTATACTGACCCACTTGACTATGAACTTTGGTCAGTTCCTGGACCACGACATAACACTCGCGCAGGCACAAGGCCTCAACTGCGAACCACCCACCAAAAATCCAGAGTGCATCAACATTGACATTCCGTCTGACGATGCAATTTTCCGCGACAGGGAAGTTGATTTTATTGAATTGGAGAGAGAAGCCCCTTATGAGCCAGCATCCGACTGCAAACTGATCCCTCGAGAGCACGTGAACACATTAACAGCCTATATCGACGCGTCCAACGTTTATGGTTCAACCCAAGAGCTTGCTGATTCACTTCGCCGCCCCGACGGTGGACTGAGAGACATGAAGCATCCACATGGCTGCCCCTTTCAGAATCTGAAGAATCTGTTGCCTCCACGGACCGAAAACTTCTGTCCATCAAGAGATCCAAACAGACCGTGTTTTGTGTCAGGAGACGAAAGAAACAATGAGAACCAAGGTGAGAATTGACCGTCGTTTTGTTGGATTAAAAAAACTGACTTACACAAATAGCGATGAGAACAACAAAAAGCCCAAATAGACTTTTGTACATGCGAAAACGACAAACCATCTTTCGGTTGCAACAAAAGAGTGAAATGACCCGTGGTTTGTCATAGGATACGTGCGTGAAGTGGCGACTACTTTTTTAGCCATTTATCCTTTACCTATTAACCATGCAATTGACACTAAACAAGAACTTCCTATTACCCCTCTTCCGTTTAAGAATAGCAACATGTATAGCAACTGGCAAATTTGTAAAGCTCAGCCTAAATTGCAAGTTTTTTTTTCTCTTCCAATTGATAACACGGGTTGTACTATTAAAGGACATGTGAAAAACGATTTCTTGCTCAAAATGTTCATTAAAAGTTTAGTCCTGGCTCAGCTTCAGACCAAAAATTGGACTTTCTTATACACCTGATCGAAAAAAAAAAAAGTTTTTTCATTTAGGCGTATTTAAAGAAAGACTGTAGTTATTAAACCAAAATAAGACGATTCATAATGGCTAACTCATAGCATAACCCACAATATACTTCATCATACCTCAGTGACGGAAATCACAACATGCATATACACTTATCTGAGCAGAAAAAACAGGCCAGGAAGAAGACAATAATAATTCTAACTAACCGTGTAACGCTGGCATGGTAGAATATCATAAAATATTATTCTAACATGCCAGCCAGTTCATTCTGTGCTTGGGTTTGTTTTCATAGGTTTGTTGATTTTGAAGCACCATAAAAAAAACTTACGTTACTTAAGCCCTCTAGAATGTTTTTAAACTCGTGAATAGGCGACCGAGTTGAACAAGCTACATCAGTGGGACAAAATCATTGATGGCCACAATATGTAATGGTCACCTGCCTTACCCATGGGGACGGAGTTTGAGGGAGGGGAGGGTGGGTTGTTATACGCAAGGGATGGGGGGTCGTTGAGCAAAACGCCTAGGAGAAGAAAGGGTCGGCGAACATTGAGCCCTCGATATGTGATGATCACTCGTGAATAGGCGACCGAGTTGAACAAGCTACATCAGTGGGACAAAATCATTGATGGCCACGATATGTAATGATCACCTGCCTTACCCATGGGGAAGGCGTTGGAGGGAGGGAAGGGTGGGGAGGTGGACGCAAGGGGTGGGGGGTCGGTGAAGCAAAACGTCTAGGAGAGGGGAGGGGAGGGTGAGAATGTTTCATACTCACGAGTTGGCTCTTCTTATCACGGAAAGTCCACTTTTTTTAACCAACAGGTCTCAATTCAATCCACACTCTCTTCGTGCGGCACCACAACCGAATCGCTACATATTTTGGTCAAAAGACCGAGTGGGATGGCGAAAGGATTTACCAGGAAGCCAGAAAAATCATCGGAGCGCAGATGCAAGTGATAACATACAACGAGTTCCTGCCGTTACTTTTGAGTAGGAAGAGGGTAGGTTCTACAAAACTATTATTTCCTTCTTATTAGTGGCAGCTAGTATCTCATCCAGGGTAACGTACAATAATAAATTGTACCCTTATTTGAACAGTGGAGAAGAATATGAAAACCAAACAAAATTGCAATTTTTTAGAACACAATTCTGCGTGATCTTTGTGCGCAGTAATTGCCCTGCGTTTTGAATTTTACAGTTTCATACTGCTCGAAGTTATATTTATCATTTTTTTTTTTGTTTTCTTTTTGCACTATGTAGATCATCGACTTTAATCTGAAGCTGCTTAAGGGAAAGACGTTTTTTAACGGCTACAACGCAACAGTTAATGCTCAAATGACCACTGGCTTTTCTGTAGCTGCCTACCGAATGGGACACAGCTTGATTCAGGAATGGTTCAAACGCTTCAGCCAAGACGGCTTCGAACACAAATGCGACCAATGCAATAGCCAAGACAAAGCAGAATTCCTGCCTATCCCAGTATTAGACTTTGGTGAACCACGATACTTATACGACGTTGGTCAGGGGGGTATAGATTCCATAATCAGGGGCTTGATTAAAGACCCAGCCGGGAAGGCTGACGGGTGAGTAAACAAGAACTTTCTAGAATTCTCTATTTTCGAATTGCCCATAATACACTTTGTTTGCCCCCCAAATTTTGCATAAACTATTCTTTGTAACTGTTCTTGGGAGAACTGCATATTCCCAAGAGCATAAACTAATTTTTGTAGCTGCTCTTGGGAGAACTGTATATTCCCAAGAGCATTTCAAAACAATAGTTTATGCAAAATTTGGGGGCAAACAAAGTGTATTATGGGCAATTCGAAAATAGAGAATGCCTTAACTGCGATCAGGCATCCTTTTTACTCTTCTCGCGCTTCCACCAACTTGAAAAGCGGCAAAGCATATCTAAGTACTCCTCCGCATAAATAAACGTATTAGCAGTTGTATTTAAGCAAGCCTAACCGTCTGCTTACCGAAGTGCGTCTATCGACATTGTAAGTTTGTATTAAGACTGAATAAGCGTAGATACGTAGATATGTATATCAAGTTCCCAGACCAAAATTAGAAGCAGAGGATCTGTCCTCTTGGAACAAAATCCTGCAGAAGCAAGAGATCATGCTAGTCTAAATGCTTTTAAGGCTAGCCTTTCAAATGAACTACTTTTTAGTAAATTGATGTAATAGGTAATGTTAAATAAGATTAAATTAAATTTTTATATAAGGTTAGATTTAGGTTTATGATAATTAGTTATATTAAGATAAATATTTTTTTTGGATAGTTTGTGCTTATAATGGATAAGGTTGTTTTTAAAAGTTTTATTATTATTGTATGTAGTAGTCCACGGCTCACTGGAAGAGCATTTTTAAATGAAAGTGATCCCGTGTTTTTAAATAAAGATGATGATGATGATGATGATGATGATGATGATGATGATGATGATGATGATGATGATGATGATGATGATACGGAGCACGAGAGTGTAGAGAGAGTGTAACAGACTTTTACAAATCTTCGATAAACCGGAAATATTTTTAGAGAAAATATTTTATTGAATCGAATGAATTGATGTTACTGTTGTTGTTTTTATTATTATTTAGGCGTTTCTCGTCCTCTGTACAAGAAAACCTGTTTCGAGGCGAAGGTGACTTGTCGGACTTAATGGCCATCAACATCCAAAGGGGACGCGAACGTGGTCAACCGGGATACACCACGTATCGCAACTTTCCGTTATGTGGATTGAAAAGGGTAGCTTCATTCAATGACTTGGAACAAGTTGCCGGCTTTGATCCAACGGATGTAGCAAATCTGAAAAAAGTTTACGATAACGTACGGGATATTGACTTGTTCACTGGAGGTGAGTCTTGAGTAATTATACATACATGTAGCACTTTTTACTTGTAAATGTATATTAGCTCAAAAGTTCGGTGTTAATAAAAGCATGGAAAAGGCTATGGGAAAAGATCACCACTAACCCCATCTATTATTTGCCTGCATGATCTCCTCTCTGTACAGACGTCGCGGTGTTTGAGAGCCAGTGAACGCGGCCATAACTACATCCTACCCCGTGTCCGCACTGAACGTTTCAAACGTTCTATTGTAAATAGATGTCTTTTTAATTTTATATAGAGTTTAATTTTTAAGGATCTTTTTTATTATTTTTTTGTCTGTTTGCTGGGTGATTGTTCAATAAACACTTTTATTATCATTATTGTTATCATTATTATTATTGAACTTAACCCTATTCGGCCTGGGGGGGGGGGGGGGGCACAAAGTGCCCGCGCTAACTTTGAACATTCATAACTTCTTTAATATGTATTCAAACGCCATCAAACTTTGTAACTTTCCTTAAAATTTATCTGGTGACAATTTGATGACAATTTTTGATCACGTGACTTGATATTTCCATGGCAACAAGATTTTGACAGCCATGTTTTTTGAAATTTGCATATTTATACCTTTGAATGAAGAAAAACAAAATTTATTGGTATAATTTTTATATTTTTACGTCATTTAGCGTTTATTTCTTGGTTCTGATTAATTTTGAGTGAATTTGGACGGTTTTTAAGAGCTTTTAAAAAATTTCAGAAATCCAAGATGGCGGATCCAAGATGGCGGCCGTATAACTAATTACCTAATAACTACGTCATATGACGACATCGCTCCATTGTGCGGACCGCAAAGGTGTCTTCATTGAACGCTTTAAACGTTCTTTTGTTAATGGCTGTCTTTTTAGTTTTATAAAGAGTTAGTCAATTTTATTATGTTTAGTGCTCGTGTTTTTTTAGGATTTTATGTAAACTCGTACGTCTGTTTGATGAGTGATTGTTCAATAAAGACTTTTATTGTTAATATTATTATTACTCAAGAGTTTTTCCTATTCTTTTATATTTATTTATTTGTTTATTTATATTTATTTATTTATTTATTTATTTATTTATTTGAATTTGTAACGTAACCTTCATTTGCTGTTCCCTTCTCAGGAATGCTGGAGCCTGCCGATCCCCAAGGAGGCGTCCTTGGACCAACCTTTCAATGCGTGATAGCCGAGCAGTTCAAGCGTCTCAGAGTCGGAGATCGCTTTTGGCATGAAAACGCACCCGACGCTCAGTTAGACACTGACCAGACAGCATTCACGCCTTGCCAGCTAGAACAACTTAGAAAGACGACCTTCGCCAAGATAATCTGCGACAATGGCGACAACATTCCCAAAATTACCAGGAGGGTGTTGCAGCTATCTGACATAAGGGTGTCTTGCAACGACCTACCAAGAGTTGAACTTGAGCCATGGAAACCAGGCTTCCAGTGTAACAAAAAAAAACCCGGGTAAGTGATTGCTCTTGCTTTAAAGTCTAACGCTTAATTTTTTTCTTAAAATATATCAATACAATATCAAGGAAACAGGTCAGAGAATAGCAGCATCAGGCCAGTACTTGTTGTAGTAATTCACTTTGAGAAAACAGCGCTTAAAAAAAATCGCGCGTCGTAAACAAACTTCCGGTCTAAACGTCATAAGATCTTTTCTCAGTCAATTTTCACTCTTTTTTGATAATGTTTTTAATAAAAGATCATTCTGAAACTTTTATTTTGATCTCTAAGAACAATTTTCGAGAAAATGGTCGATCCGGTGCACTAATGACAGTAACATTGACATTGATGTATACTAACGGCAGGGAATATGGAAAAATAACATCCGTTTATCTGGAGGCTGAACGGGCTTATCCTGTCATGGGTTTTTTGCGCACAATGTACAAGTTACGTGCACACTTCGATTCTTTCTTAATCACTGAACAACTTGCTCCAACTTCTATAATTATTAATGACTATTAGAGCAGTTTTCAATTGAGTGTCGTAAAACCAAAGCCATAGTAATTACTCTGAGGCCCGGTTCAAACGTCGAACTTTTCATGTGCCGAACCTAATTCCTTCAATTAAGTACATGAAAAGATCGACGTTTGAATCAATTAAGTTCGACATAAGTTATTTGGGTCGACCCAAGAATTAAGTTCGAGTGGGCTACATGGGAAGTTCGACTATGGAGCGACTTCGATTCAAACGTCGAACTTTTCATGTGCCGAACCTAATGCATAAATTATGTTAACGTATTTTTCAATATAACCGCGCTTCTAATTGGCTATTTAGTGGGTTTTCGCGCCTTTGCAGATAGAACTCACAGAAGCGTAACGACGGTTACCAGCATTCACGTTGTAGATTTTTAGACTGAAACTGGACAGCTTAAATCGGTCTACTAAAAAGTTGCTTTTCTATATATCCATAAATAAATCGTAATGTATTTTAAAATTTATGGCGTTACTTTATTTTCTCCAAATATCACCATCACGATCTCCTCAGCTGTTTCCTTGCCATCACCGAACACAAAGCACACTAAAATCAAAACAAGAATTTCAAGGCTTGGTGAATTTTACTTTTTTCCGGTTTATTTCCCCATTTTAAACAATAAGGATGATATTTCTTTTCGCCGCGAATTAGGTTCGGCACATGTAAAGTTCGACCGTCTGAATCAACAGTCGAACTTAATAGTTTGGGTCGACCTAAATAGGTATTAGGTTCGGCACATGAAAAGTTCGACGTTTGAACTGGGCCTGACCAATCACAGCAGTCGTAAACAATCCAATGAACCAATGAGAGCTCGAAGCAATTACATGTCGGCGGCGCCAAGCGCGGGAAAACGCGTGCGAGCAAGTCACGATTGGTTTTGGTTTTACTTCTGATTGGTCGAGAAAGTGACGCGAGATTTTTTAGCCAATCACAAAGCGTAGCAATGCAAAACCAAAGCAATTGTGTAATTACTTTCGACACTCAATTGAAAACTGCTCTAATAATTATTCAAAGAACTATGTCACTGGGATTTTGCTCCTTTTTTGTCGAATTTAACTAAAATTATGACTTAGAGTGATTTTCGTAAGACCGTGAAACAGTTACTAAGTTAGTAGGCACTAGTAGACACTATTAGACACTAATTCCATTTTTCTTTCTTTTGTTTAGTTTTAGCTAATTTTGATTAATTGCTAGATACTGTTTCACGGTCTTATTTACAAAAATCACTCTAGTATCAGCAAGAGGAAGATTTTAAGTAAATACTCAAAAGGAAGGTTTTAAGTGAATACTAAAAAGGAAAAGCAAAAAGCCAGAATTAATGTTTAGGGCCATCTTTTTCAAGTTGCAACCCCACGTTTTGATCATGGAGCGAAACACAGTTTTTAACTCGTGAATACTTGAGCGTTGAACGAGTTGCAGCATTTGGGTAAAACTTTTATTCGATCGCTCGCTCAATCGGCTGTAAACATTGAGCCCGCGCGATATATGATTGTCACTGCCTTACCCTTGAGCATTGGAGGGAGGGGAAGCGTGGGGTGTAGGACGTAGGGGGTGGGGGTTTGGTGGAACAAAATGCAGGAAAGGGGAGGGTCCGAAGGTGTGCAGAATCTTTCATTTTGAGCGTTTCATACATTCACATTCACGAGTTGGCCCATAGGAGCCTTTGATTGATAGTTTCAAAGTACACGTATTGCCTTTGATGCAAATGCAACTTCCAGTTGCGGCTTTTTAAATTGTTAGTGAAAATATGACATATTAGCTAACATTTTTTTCTATTTTATCTGCTGCAGAGTTGTTCATGATGCTAACGATGATCACAATGAAGCACATGCTGAGTTTTAAAAGACGAATCAGGGAAGACAAGAGGCAGACGTAACCTCGATTTTCACACCCTTGTTAAGACACGAATTAATCGTAGATTAGACGAAACATGTGTTGTGATTTTGTAAAATTCTGCACAATTTAGTTTGTACACCGTTAACGCTCGGGATCTGCTGCTAGGGATTTATAAACTTTTACTACGTAGTATTTTAAAACTTTTAAACTTCACTGCTCTAGATTTGAAAACTTTTACTGCTGGGATTTAAACTTGAAACGAGACGATCGGAAGAAAAAAACGACTAGGTTTCTTGTGAAAATATGATATTCATAAATTCACATTCATAGGTTTCTTTTGTTCACAAGTTGTAGTTATAGCAAACATTATATCTATATCGGGGTGGCTCCCTTCAGCAAAATCCCTTGCCATAAGACAATGGTTGCAGTCTACGTTGTAACCAGTATTTTAAACTAAAAAGTGAACTGTAATAAAGTAACTGAAACATTATTTATAATCGTTGTTTGATTATGTTCTAGAATCTCGCGAGTGATAATTAGAGGATTTATATATACATCATATAATGTGACCGCGCTAATAAAACCGATAGCTCCACCATGCGGAACTTTGACAATAAATCTCTACAGTTTAACTTTAATTCCCATCAATTTTAACAACTACGTCAGTGCAATTTTAAAAGTCGGATGCTCAAAGTAGCATTTAGCTAATCGAGGTGGGATAAGCGTCAACCTTTGATTTTTAGCTTATTATAAGGGTGGCGATTACCTACTTTCAGACTTAAGCTTTCAATTAGCGGAGACAAAGCTTTTTAGAAAAGATAAACAGAAATCTTGGATAACGTTCAATCCCAGATTAGACCTACTCGGCTTTCGAAGATTCAGAGACTCTTTTCCTTTTACTGCATAATATATCAGGAAGGAAAAGGTACCGCTAGAAACTTACTTATGGTTACTTATGGTTAACTTGCATGATGAAACCATTTGTCGTGTTTCACTCCCTCACCGATCCAGCATCACGGTGTTTTTTTAGAAAACTAATCTAAAGGAAGGGCTTTCACGTGACGTCATAAAAATTCAAAAAATCTAAACTATACATCCTACAAAGCTGTTTCTAACATGGTATGAAAATACCAGTGTTAAAATCCTTCACAAAAAGTTTCAGGTTAATTTTAAGGGACGGACCATTTAATTTTTGTGGGGGGGGGGGGGGGGAATTGGGCAATTTCTTCTAAGTATGATTTTTTTTTCCAGCATCACTATTTGCAAGAATTTTTTTTTACCTTAATGCTTGAATTTTTTTTCACGCGCTTTCTTGTGCACGATTTTTCTTTTCTCTTAAATTTCTTCTGCAGGAATTATTCGTAATTGGCCAACCCCCCCCCCCCCCCACCACAAAAATTAAATGGTCCGTCCCTAACGATGTTTTGCTTCCGATTTGCAAAAGGTTTGAAATGTGTCACGCAATTCGTCACGATATTTCAGAAAAGTCGTGGAAATAAACAAAATTAAACCAGTTGATAGTTATTTTTGCATTGTAGATGCTTGTAAGCTGATTTTATGGAACTTTTATTGAATCCAATCTTTTGTGATGGGATTTTTGGTGTAATTAAGACTTTGAAGTTTTGGCCGCCACTGCGACCGCTGGGCAGAAATCAGGTTTCACCCGATGTTATCTAATGCCGACCTGTTTGTGTCCCTAAGTGGGACTCAAAGATGGCCGCTCCATATATTTTTACTAAAAAGTACCAATACTCGTTCGCCTATAACTCTTGAACGAAATGCTCTTGAGCTTAAATATATGGCCCAGGTGAGTAGTTTTAAACTCTCTACAATTTCATAAACATTTTGGAATTGAAATCTGTTTTACAATGCTCTTGAATTTTGATATGACGTAAGTGCAAACCAGCAATAGTCGCCGCAGACATGTCAGATAAAAAGATTATTAATCTAAAATTGGTTTAGCATTTTTGCAACGGAACTTAAGAATAGAAAGAAACGCAGGTTACAGGGGGTCAGTATAAAAAGAAAAAAAAAGAAAATTCTACGTTGCGTTTTTCCTTACTGTTTCAGTATAGTGAAGACCAGTGAATTTTTACAGTTCCGCGTTCTATGCAGATGCTGAGAACATCTCAGTTGGAAGTCCATAGAACAGGCGTAAACAGGAACATCTAACAGAATGAGGCGTGCTTGGCCTTTCGTCAAAAAAATATCGTTTATTTTATTTGGCTGTCTCACCATTACTTTAAATAGTCTGTTAGCATGTCTAGATAAACGGAAAAACAGACAACCTCAAGGTACAGTTAAACACCGTTAATAAGGGCACCGAAGGGACCATGGAAATATGAATAACGTAATTGGAGCGTTCTATTGTTCTTTCGGAAAACTGCGGTAAATTATCACATCTAACCCTACCAAGACAGTAAATAATTATGAATAGATAAAAGCATGTGTTTAGCTATATGTTTAGTATATGCTTACGCGGCTAAACCAGAGATCACAGGGCCACTTTTTACTGTATGCCAAACAAGCTGGCTCGTTTGGCTCGTTTGCTCTCCACTGCCGAGCCAAACGAGCAAAACGGAAGCGGGTGAATAGGCTCGCGGATCGGCGGATTTGGCCTTGAAAATCACACAGATTGCGGATTTTAGCAATAATTTAAGCGGATTTGCGGATTTAAAAATTACCGTGGACCGTGGATCAGCCGAAAATTTTGACCCGGATTCGGGACTTTGTCTGTCTTACAGTTCGGGTTGTGAATCGGATCGTTAATTTTCGGTTGGCCTTGGACGGTGTGTTGGTGTTTTGTGAACTAATTTTTTCAGTTTCATCAGCTTAAAGAAAACTTCGAGTAAAATCTAAATACTGCACAAGAAAAACAAAACAAATATATATACCCATGTGCAGTATATTTATACTGCGGATCCGGATTTCAACAAAAATAACGTTAGATCGACAGATCGGGCCAAAAGATAGCACGGATCGGCGGATTTGCATAACCCTATTCACCCCCCTCCAAACGAGCCACCAAATACATAGACCCAATACTTTAACGAGCATATTTATATTTCTCGCTCTTAAGTCCACTGCCGAACCAAACGGGCCAGCAAATACATAGACCCAACACTGCATCGAGCATATCATTTATTTCACGTTCTTTACTCCACTGCCGAGCCAAACGAGCCAAATGAGCCACCAAATACATAGACCAACACTCCGGGCCAACACTGTAGCGAGCATATCAATTATTTCTCGTTCTTTACTCCACTGCCGAGCCAAATGAGCCAGCTCGTTTGGTATATGGTAAAAAGTGGCCCTGCGTTCTGTAGTTGTGCATTTGAGCAAATTTTAACCCTTGGAATTGGCCAAATTGTTCGTATCAACGAAGTTTACTGACTTTGTTTGAGATTGTTTTAGTCTTGACGGGAAAAACTGTCAATTGTTCGGCCGATACCAACTGTCCGTAATACAGGGTATCCGTATTAAGCGGGGTTCGACTGTATTCAATTAATTTGACGGCAATCATCCTAGAAACTAATCCAGTCATTCGAGTGATGATTGCTAACAACCGCAGTTGAACTCGATCGGCTCCTCACCTCAGCGAATTCGGCAAACTCGTCTTCCATTTCAGTATCCCCGCTGTTATTGGGCGCTGTGGTGTGAGGTAGCAGGACACCAGCTGTCAAAGGCGATGGAATAGCGGCAGGAGCCCTGGTTTGGTTAAACTGCGTAGGATCGGACGCGCTCCTTGTAGTACGATATTCGGCAACTTGTTGCAGCGTTTTGTTTCGAATGGGCCGTGGCAATGGAGGAAACACCTCTTGACTAGATTTGAACTGAATGACATCCATATCATGCGCGCTAAACTCTTTTGGCGAAATCATTACACCATTGCAGTGTAATTGTTCACTTTCCGAAGATACCTCTGCTGATTTCATTTCAAACCCGTCCTCGGCTATGCCGTTAAAAAACGTGTTATTTCGTTTATCTCCAGTTGCACACGGTGAATGCTTACCGGCAGTTGTGTCATTGCCATTTGTTGCACCACGGGCCAGAGATGCTTGGTAGCATTCGTAGTTGATAATAAAAGCCAGAGACAGCGCCTTGAAAGCTTCTTTCGCCTTGGCTTTGCTCTCGCAGGTAAAGACGAATGCTTTGAAGGGATTCTCCGGTTTCTCACGTGCAACAAACACAAACGCCTTTTCGTAGAACTTGTCGGTGTTACAGAATGTAATCTTATCGATAGGGAAACTGGCGACCAGCTTACCACAAGCCTTGTCAATGACGCTCAGGCTCTTCGAGCACAAAGTTAAAATCATTTTCTTCTGCGTTTTAGCGTTGGCTTTTCTCCTCAGTTGGTCAAACACTTGAGCCACGGGTTTTTCAGTATTTCCGCTACCCGTCCCGTTCGCGTAAGCTACGTCTGTGGACCCATTGTAGCGCACAAAGAACTGAACCCCGGCTATTATGCGGTCCTTCTCGTCTGCTTCACTGCCTGTGATTTTCTGGTGTTCTTTCCGAGCAAACTTCGGACTTGGTTTGGAAAACATTCTTTTAAAACTCTTTTACTTCTTTTAATATCTTCTTCATTTGACGCGCTGTGCCCGATGACCTTAAAAAAACTAAATAAATGAGATTAATCACGCGCTCTTTGAACTCATACATAGCTCCCCCGACGATAAAAAGTATATCCTGTTTCTAGTTTCTAGGAATCGAAATCACAACAATGGAATGATCGACATTAGCACGCAAATGGAGATGAAGGACAACGTATTGCCCTGACCCTTTCAAACCTCCGTCGCGCCATCACGAAGTACCCAAAATGCGGCCATTCAAAAAAAATCCCTAAGCGTGACTTCCATGAAAAAAAAAATGTTTTGCTGCGTAGCACTCACGTTGAATGGGCGGCACGGTGGCCTAGTGGTTAGCGCGGCGGACTTTCAACCTGATGGTCGGTGGTTCGGTGCCTGGTCTCTGCCGTCGTGTTGTTTCCGTAGAAAAGAAACTTTACTCCACACTGTCTCTCTCCACCCAGGTGTATAAATGAGTACTGGCGACAAAATGCTGGGGGTAACCCTGCGATGGACTAGCATCCCATCTAGGGGGGAGTAGCAATATTCCTAGTTGCTTCATGCTACAGAAACCGGGTTAAGCTCCGGCCGTGTGGGCCATCGTGGCTCGTGTGCGACTTTACCTTACCCTTACTCACGTTGAATGATACTATTGAAATTTTGTTAAGATCGAGTGCTGAAAAAAACTATTACAAAGATCTTAACTAAATTTCAATATGACTTCATGACGTCCATTTCGTGCTGTAATTTGTTTCTTGACATTTTGCCTATTTTTCTCTTATTTCGATATCACCCGGTTTTGGAAGGGAAAGGGTTAGTTGCCGAAATGTTGGCCATTAAAATATAAATGAATCAGCCGCCCATTGCCGAAATACCATGTAACATAAAATTTTTGCGGGTTTAATTTTTGAAGATTTTGCGGATTGCCCTCGATCCGCAAAAATAAGTTCCCGCAGTAAAAACTTTCGCAGAAAAAATGATACAATTCTCCGCAAAATAACTCCCTTCAATCAAATAAGGACTCAACCTTTTAATATATTAAAAATTGTGTTAACTGGGACGATATCGAACGTAAGTGATTACTGCAGTCTGCAATACTCCGCATTATTACATTACTTTTCCCTGCCTCGAATAGCGTTTTTGCTAATTTGCAGGGGAACTGTATTTAAGTTTATATGTCTAATAAAGTTTTGTTTGTTGTTGTTGTTGTGCATATCTTTGACTTAATTGGTAAATAAATAAAAATAAGAACTTTTAGCATTGGTTTTTAATAGAAAGCTGACAACAGTTTGTTTTTGTTTGATTGTTGTTGCGTCAGTCCTTTAGGCCAGTGCTGTATCACCTTCGAATATTTAATAGAATTCAGTGAAATGTCTCTAAGTAGAGCGTACCGTATTAAAACTCGACAAGTAATAAAAGTTAAAAACATTAAGTTTCCTTCTTGTTAATGTTCTGCTGCTTGAATAGGAAATTGCAAAAATTTGTTCCCAGCAGAAACTGATTTCAGTCATCTAAAACCGCAAAAAAAATTGTTCCTACAAATCACAAAAAATCGTAGTCTCCCACGCAGCCGTCATTTGTCTCGTCACGCATGACGAGACGAGACAAATAACGGCTGCGTGGGAGACTAAACAAATCGCAGCCAATCCGCAAATTAAACTACCGCAAAAATTCTATGCTACAGTTTCGTTTCATTGCACTTTAAGTAATGTCTAGCTCAAGCATCTCTACACTTAGAGATCCGGCAAAACCGAGCCAGTGCGTGTGGACCTCTGCACGGAGTTTTCTAAACGGGAACGGCAGGGATCAACATTTTCCCGCCATTTTCCACGTTTGGCGTGTACAGTTTCAAGTCTTTCAACGCAAGGACGACTATTTTCCTGTTCATCAATGGGCGGTATTGAGCCACCTGATACCAGACCGTAACGTTCTAAAATTTCAATAACGACCCGTAGAAAGTAGTCGCTAATTTTACAACCCTTTTCAATCCCGTTCATTTTGCAGCGAATTTTGGCGACCCATTAAAATACTAAAATATAAATTTTCGCTTGCCCTCTATATACGTACTACAAGCATCGAAATTAAAAGGCCCCAGTATAACGGTACTTCCTTCCCCACTCAGCCCACCCCTCGAAGACGTCGAACCCACCTCCACCCCGGGACGGGGGACTTTCATATAAAAATGACAGGGGTGCTCGTCGCACCTTTAAGGGGTCAAAATTTGTAGATTTTTACCGCTTAGGGTGCTAAAATCTAAAATGACCACCGTTAGAATTATCGCGGTACCTTTTAGCATATCGAACCGAAAATAGGAACTATTTGTGAGAGGAACTATTTGTCAGTTCGTGTGTTGCTTTAGAATTGGTATCTCTCTCCACCAGCTTTTTGGCTCGAAAGAAGCGACACTCCAACACTGAACTGACGGAAATGCTTAACGATCTAGGAAGTAGCTGTAAAGAATAAGCGAGTTCGCTTTCCTTAGTGGATGAAGGGAATCACTGTATAGAATAAGCGATGAGTTCCCTTTCCTGAGTGGATGAAGGGGATCTCAGACGTTAAACAGGAAGTTCCTGTGAAAAGGGAGCCTTACTCAGACCATTACTCTCATTACTGGCAAAATGTGGAAAAACGTCACCAATTAGTCATCATAATATACCATCATAGTTATATTTATAAGAACGTCTGGTATGGTGTTTTCATCTTGCTGAGGCAATATCTTGATTTGATGAGATTTCAGAAGCAAATTTTATCTATAGGACGATCTGTTTAACCATGTTTCATGACTGAGACGCCTATATTTACATTTCACATGGCCAAAATTAAAGGTGTGGAATGAAGGAGGTGTCATCCATTCTAGTTTTAAGATGTAATTTGTTTTTGGAATTCCACAATTCAGTGATTATTAATTTAACTCAAGCCAAAACGGTTTCCTGTGATAGCAATCAACAAGACTCGGTGCTATCGTTTGACTGGTTTACAAACGTGACGACTTGTCATTTTCAATCACATTTTCCTTGTCCTTAAAAGAGCATACGGTTTTTTTTGTATGAAATGCGATTTATTTTAAATTCGACTACTGGCGTTTTCACGTCCTCGGTTAGCATAAAAGTAATCTAAAACGCTGACAATTTCTTCAACATTATAACCAACTTTTTCAACTTTCATCACTGATGCAGGCTTCTGAAACTAGCTGTTACAAGTAGCAACTGAGACCACCCGAAACCGTGACTAAACCCGAAAATTTGTGTCCTTTCGAAACCAACTTCTCCAAAAAGAATGATACGATTTCAAAAGTCTGAAAGTAACTTGACTATTTAACATAAGATAGGAACACAGGGTGGCCCACAAGGGTTAGCTGCAAACAAATAAAAGTTGCTGCAAACAAACAAAAGTTAATGCAAACAAATAAAAGTTGCTAACCCTAACCCTAACCTAAGCAACTTTTATTTGTTTGCAGCGGCTTTTATTTGTTTGCAGCAACTTTTATTTGTTTGCAGCTGACCCTTGTGAGCCACCGTAGAAATTAAATAACAAATACACTCTTTGTGTCACAAACAACTTTTAATTTTAAAAATTAATTTTTAATTAATTGATTTTTCAATTAACCCTTTCACTCCTAAGAGTGCCAAAAATCCAAATTCAAGAAAAATCCCAAATTTCATTTTGTAAAATATTGAAAAAAAAGCAAAAATACTGCTGAAGAGGTTTCATTTGAATGGTCACACCATAGGATTTCGTCCACAGACTTAATAGTTAGAACTACACTACAAGTCTCCATAAATGACTCTGGGAGTGAAAGTAAATGAACTGACTTATTTAATTTCTGCAGACGTTATCCTAATTCTGATGTAAATTTTCTAGTGTCACCCGAAAGTGTTTGCTGCTGTTGAAATTGCATAAGTCAACAACAGGCTTCGACAAGGGGCCGACCCGTGATTTCCCTCATATATGAGGGGAGTGTTGGGTGATAATAAAAAAAAATGTATCCTTCAGGCCTTAAAGGGATTTTAAAACAATCATGCCTGAATCGAATCACCAATCTTCCTTGTCAGAATTAATAGTCGCCCTGAATAATTTAGTATCCAGCAGAAAGGTAAACTTCCTGAACAAAGCCGACTGTTCTCTTAGATTTCTTATTTATAAGAAAACATCTTTTAAATGCATATTTATTATAACTTGTTCATTTGTTTTCATACATGTCGATTTAAATGGTTCGAAACTTTTTGTTAATCAAAACGAGCGACCGAACCAAGAGCAGCTAACGATCATCACTAGCAATTTCGTAACAGAGCGGATAAATAATATTCAATTTCCAAGGGTAATAAATCACGGTTACAGGAGCCCATGACGGTTAATATTCCCAGTCACATGAGCTATTAAATAATAAACAATAGACCGTATTTGTTAATGTTCGAGATACTGGCCATCTTTTCACCAGATGTATAGTCTTTTGATCATGACAGACTACTTATGGCGAGATTTATGACGTGAAAGAAACGTCAAGTGGTTTAAAAACGTCAAGTGGTTTAAAAACGAAGAGTATCACATGACATTCTTCACGCGAAAATTATTTTCACACCCCTGCTTGTTAATTTTCACACATTTTTAACTGTTTTAAGTGAACAACAACTTGTTTTTCCAAAAACGGAATGTTCGGTAAAAAAAAAACAATTTTGTCTTCTTCTGGAGCAAAGAATCAGAGAATACTAAGTTAACGTGCTTGACATTTCGCTGTTATTGTTCATTATTTACTTTTATTGTGAAATATCACTTATCACTGTCTCGCCTTTACTTTTCATTAAATAATCTGTTACCATTCCTAAATAAACCGGGAAGCCGGGAACTCGACTAGCTAGGTGAGTGTTCAATAAATGGGGGGACATGCACTCTGGAAACCTCCCCAAACGTTCGGAGCGCTGTCATAGCGCTGGACGCCATCCCATTGATTTCCTGAGTGATCATTATTATCGATAGCGGAACTCGATCGACATTTTGATCTCAGTTGAGCGAATTCAGTAAACTCTTCTTCCATTGCAGTATCTCCATTACTGATAGGTGCTAAGACACGAGTAGGTGGAGTATCGACAGTCAGGGGAGATGGAGTCTTCACAGGCGCCCTCACTTTGCGAATCTGCGTGGGATCTGACACGCTCCTTACATGCCTACGATATTCCGGGACTTGGAGTAGTGTTTCATTTTGAATGGACCTTGGTAATAAGGTAGCCATAGTCGGGATGCTTTCTTGATGGGAATTAAAACCATTTGTAACTTGTATACAAGGTTCTTTAGGCGAGGACATTACACGATTTTCGTCTACAGATTTCATTTCATTCCCTGCTTCGGCCATGCCGTTGAAAAACGTGCTCTTCTGTTCACCATTCACGGTTGAGCGGTGACCCGTTGTTTCATTTCCGTTTGACGCACTCCGGGCCAGAGACGCTTGGTAGCTTTCGTAGTTGATAACAAAAGCCAGTGAGAGCGCCTTGAAAGCGTCTTTTGCCTTGACTTTGCTCTCGCATGTGAAGACAAATGCTTTGAAGGGACTCTTCGCTTTGTCACGTGCAACGAACACAAACGCCTTCTCGTAAAACTTGTCAATGTTACAAAATGTTATCTTTGTGATAGGAAAACTGGCAACCAGCTTACCACAAGCCTCATCGCTGACGCTCAGATTCTTTGAGCACAATGTCAAAATCATTTTCTTCTGGGTCTTTCCGTTTTCTTTTTTTCTCTGCTGGTCAAACACTTCAGCCACAGGTTTCTCAGTCTTTCCGCTACCTGTCCCATTCGCACCGGCTACTTCTGTGGATCCAATGTAGCGGACAGCGAACTGAACCCCGGCTATTATTTGGTCCTTTGCGTCCGCTTCGCTGCCTGTGATTTGCTGGTGTCCTTTGCGAGCAAAAGTCGGACTTAGTTTGGAGAACATTTTTCGATCACTCGTACTTGTAATTCTACTGTTTGTCTTCAGACGGTGAGACCGATGGCCTTGGAAGGAGCAAATGATACTTGATGCACGCCGATCTGCTATTTATAAGTACTTTGTTATGATTATTACTGAGCGTAATTAAATGACAACTATGCGCAGCTGCCAATCAGATAAGGCAGGGGATCAAGTGTGGTGACACTGAAATGCTATCGAGTTGGAGGATCGATAAAATATTTAAACTAACGAAAACGAAAAAGAAAGGAAAGATCTTTTTAAAACACACAAACTAAGGAACCGACTTTTTTACCAATTGTTAGTTTCGACACCTTTGTAGGAATACTATTTCCGACTGTTGTGGTGATACTGTGTTGGGGGTCATCAACGTGTTTTACAAATATGTCAATTAGTTTACTCTCGTGACTAGAATTGTCTGAATTAAAAATCGAAAAGACAATAATGGCATACGTCCCCAAATACGTCCCGTGGGGGAATCACGTGTAAAATTATGTTTCAAGTGGAAAAAGCTCCGTTTTTGGCGTGAAGCACTGCACGCAGGCTACTTACGACCTTATACGGTTACAGGAGCTCATTAAGCTCCTGACGGTTAACGTTAGCAAATTTTCACAGACTCAAAAAACAACGACCAGTCCATTTTAATGAAAACTATAAAGGTATCAAGGTATCAAGAGCATGTTTACACAGTTTACAACCCTTCTACAGTCCGCCTCTGAAGAAAGCAGAGCCTTTCCTTACTTAGGAAGTACATAACAAGCGAGTAAAGAAAGAAAACATTTCGCAATACCCAGGAGGTCAAGCAACTTAAAATAATTAATTATTTCGGGGGAAAATCTTTCGCGATAAAGTTTTCTAGGAAAGATTGAAGGTCTGATTAAAAAAGTCTCCGATTTCTTGGAATTTGTCCGCATTCTACTGCGCATAATCTTTTTAAAAAATGCTCACGCCACCCCCAACAGCTAACGTCATGAAAAAGATTAATGTCGGCGTCCTCCGCTTCTGACCTTTGAAATTGAAATGAGGAATAATTTCGCCCCATGCCTTCACGTGCTTTCGGAAGTCTGTTCCTAGACAGAAACTTTAGATACTTTATTAAGCACAGAATTCACAAAGCTGACACTTGTTTAAGCTGATCGTAGTAGACGAAAAAGAAATATTGTGTAATGGCACTAGCGGTAAAACTGTCAGAACTGTGATCGGACCACTGTGATCAGAATACTGCTGGAAGGTCTGTTTTGACTTCTTTCAAAGAAGTTATCGGATGTCACATGACGTCACCGACAAAAAAGGCGCTTCCTGCTGTGACTTCTTTAATTTAACGGATAACACATGACGTCGCCTGACCGTGCGATGTACGTATAAAGGTAGATATGACGTGGATCAGCGTGGATGGATCAGCGCCTTCAATTAAATGACAGTCATGATATACTAAACAGAAGTGAGTACAGATGATATCTTGTCATGCCCTGGTCTCCTACCCAGCCATTATTTGTCGTCACGCAACACTCCTCCACCAGTGGGGAGGAGTGTTGCGTGACGACACAAATTACGGCTGTGCATGTAGGAGACTAGTCATGCCCTGGGTCGGTTATGCCAAAGCCTTAAGCCATGTAGCCATGTGGCGTATTATAAGTTTGTGAATTGTGATTGTGAGTTGCAATCCATTCCCATCTCCGTCGGCCATCTGGAGCCCACGCAAGAGACTTCCTTTTACTCTCAGAGCATTGGTACAGCAATTTTGAACTAAACTTGACATCAAGGGGGTTTCCCAGGTTTCCACTGATGTAATTGAGGTTGAAGTAACGCCAAAATTAATCAAAGGCTCCTATGAGCCAATTAGTGAATCCGAAACGTTCCAAATAGACTTTTTGATGCACGTAGGCGTTTTAACTAACTGAAAACTGAAAAGCTTCTAAAGCGTTATGCGAATAAGGATACCACTACGTAACTACTACGCTTCACGTGTTTACGAGTTAAAAATGGTGACGTAGCCCACCTTTTTACCTCAGGCTCTAACAGCTGCCAAAATCAAATTCAATCCAATTTTTTTTTGTATGTGACAATACTGAAAAAGAAAATTTCTTTTTTTAGGGAGTTAACCCTTTCAGTCCCAAGAGTGCCAAAAGTCAAAATTCAAGAAAAATCCCAAATTTCATTTTGTAAAATGTTAAAAACAAATGGTACCATGCAAAAGTACTGCTGAAGAGGTTTCATTTAAATGGTCACACCATAGGATTTCGTCCACAGACTCAAAAGTTAGAACAAATGGTACCATGCAAAAGTACTGCCGAAGAGGTTTCATTTGAATGGTCACACCATAGGATTTCGTCCACAGACTTAAAAGTTCGAACTACACTACATGTCTCCATTATTGACTCTGGGAGTGAAAGGAGGGATTAGAAAGGGTCAAACAAAACTTTTTTCCGTCCTGTATCCCGCAGAAACTGATGTATCCTACTTTTAATTTCTCTTAGTTTCTTTGTATTGCACGTTATCTCCCATTTCACAATCCATAATTTGACAAAACAGATCAATCTTCGGTGGATTCAAGCAGTTGTGTTATGTGGTTCATGTGACTGCTGCGGACTTCAACATACTGACTTGCTTCGTTCTCTCAAAAAGCTGGTGCAACCTAAACTTAGGTACTAACAGCGGTTTCGTAACTTCATAATAACAACTTTATTGGATTAACTACGTATCAAGAAAAGCGGATCAACTTTGGAAACAATGGCATTGTTTTATTTGATCGGTTTTGGTCATATAAGGCGAAAACCCATCACTCTGGAAACAATGGCTACCTAAGCTTCAAATTACCGACAACTGCTCAAGCGGGAAATTTGAAACTTCGGCGAACCCGAATTACGGAACATTTTTCCCCGGGGGAGGGATAGTGTGGCAATTGACAGACTAAAAATTCTGACGCTGGGGTGGGTGGTGTGTGTCGGTGTGTGTACGTCAATTGCCTAGCCAGCGAATTCCTCGCGGGGTTGCTTTTCTACTTACAAACACACACAGAGAATACGGTAGTTATCCAAACTGGCGAGGCACGAACAGGACCGGTTAGTACCCATGCCGGGCACCTCACCGTGGAGATTAAGAAAAAGGAAAAAAAAAAGAATTATTAAAAAATAACAATACGACCTAATGTGAAAGTCTAAAAATTTAATATCATTGTGGCAAGGGCTGATTCTTACTGTTCACCACTTACAGGTCTTATCAACATCGAAAACTGACAGATAACAAAAGTGTGGAGTAATACTAATCAGGACGTAAAAGAAAATTCTTAGTCAGAAACACTGGATAAACTACCTTAAGAGGAGCTACTTTACAAGAACACGGCTCTATATATTTACAATAAGATTAAAGTAAGAGGCCTAAAATGACTCACAGCTGAAACATGAGCTCTGCTTGATTATAAGACAAATTTACTGAGGGACGTTGCACTAGGCAGACTAGGCAACGTTCCATCGCACGAGCATGAGCAACGTGACTCCAGAGTAAAATTAAAGTCACGCGCCGGGGGTGATCTCTCATATATATACATGGTTCAACATTTGTTGATGAACAAATGTTGCAACGGCTGATCAACAAATGTTGAACAGTGTAACATGCCTTATAGGCCATTCAACATGTTGGGAACTAAAGTCGAGCTTGGATTTTACCTACACTAAAGTTACTGTTTGGGACATCTTGTCCAACTTTAGAGTTTTACCTCAATAGTATTCCATTGGTAACATGCCTTATTGAATGTTATTATTATTATTATTATTATTATTATTATTATTATTATCATTATCATTATCATTATCATTATCATTATCATTATTATTATTATTATTATTATTATTATTATTATTATTATTATTATTATTATTATTATTATTGGTAACATGCCTTATTGAATGTTGAAATAGGCCATTGAACAGGTTGGGAACTAAAGCCGAGCTTGGATTTTACCTACACTAAAGTTACTGTTTGGGACGTCTTGTCCAACTTTAGAGTTTTACCTCAATAGTATTCCATTGGTAACATGCCTTATTGAATGTTATTATTATTATTATTACTTGGGCGTAGCGACCAAGTATTAAAATGCAGTTTGGTCGTACACAAATGT
The DNA here is from genome assembly GCA_022457155.1 of Cladopsammia gracilis. Classification (NCBI taxonomy): domain Eukaryota; kingdom Metazoa; phylum Cnidaria; class Anthozoa; order Scleractinia; family Dendrophylliidae; genus Cladopsammia; species Cladopsammia gracilis. Next base: position 3,244,620 of record JAJGOT010000006.1, read on the forward strand.
GCAGTATTGCGCAACTCTGGGGATGGCGGGATTGTTCAAACCTTCACCGCGGTCACACGTCCGAGGCGTTTTTCGTTTTATTTGGTGGGATTCATTTAGTATCAAGTGGAAACGTGGGCAAGGATGTATAAACTAATTAGTTTATGTAACTATCTTTTCATCCTTCTGGCTCAAAATAACGAGCTTCTTTTCGATCGTTGAAAACTGATCAAAACGCTTCGTGCCTGAGCAAAATTGTGTTGGCAAATGGCGTCGACAGTTCTGCGGTTCATAGTTTTCAAACGCTTAGAACTTTGTTTTAGTAAACTTTTAAAACGTTTAGTAAGTTGACAGTGTATTGTTAATAATATATGAAACTTTTAATAAACAGTGAAAATGACAACCTTAACTTTGAAGTACTTTGGTTAACTTTTGCAAATTTCTCTCGTTTGACCGCGGTGGAGTACACCTGTTGTTTGTTGATGCGAGGCGAACGTCACAAAGTGCGAGTTGTGTTTTCTCTGTTGCATCTAACAGTTTCATATTCAATATGCGTAAGGAAATTACTCAAGAAGACACTGCGAAAGTATTTGACACTCGCGATTTTTAAATTCTACGATACTTTCATGACGGAAACCCGCTAAAACATGTTTAAACGAACATGAAGAAGATAATTTAGACGAATACATACATTATAGCGCTTATTTAATAAGAAGTGAACAGTGGACAGCGAAGAAAGAAATATAAGCGTGGTAGGAATCCCAATTAATTTCACTTCTTTCGGTTGTTTGCCTTTCATCAATTTTTATTTCGTGAAGTTGAAGGAACAGACTTTGTGTGCAAAAATTCACCGCCGAGAGAAGATGTAAACAATGCACGCAGTGTCTTGCGAGAAGTTTCTTGCGAGTTTTGCTTCCGCTAGTGAATGATTCTCCGGCTAAAATAACCTTAAAGCGATCACTTTTTCATTTAATTTTCTTTTCTGTGTTTCGGATACAGAGGAATAAAAACTGGATATATTTTCGTGTGTCTGATTGCGAGATGTTTTATGAAACGGACGTTATTAAAACGGGGAATGGGGAATGGGGAATGGGGAATGGGAAATTGAAATGGGAAATTGAAAATGGGAAATTGAATTTTTTTTAGATTAATTGTTTATAATGCCGAATAATTTTTTTCAGCGGCGATTATCGATATCCACGCTTTTTTTGAAACGTTCTGCTTCAAAATAAAAGAAAAGGAATAAATTGAAGATAATGGATCCGAGGAACTTTCGTGAAAAAAAACATTAATAAAGAAATAAATAAATAAATAAATAAATAAATAAATAAAAATAAACTTTACTTATCAAGGCAAAAAACTTTTTTTCTTTCCACTTGTCCATTGGACAAGTGCCACTCAGATTTTGGTTGTCGGAAAGTGAAATTCGCTCGTTCAAAGAAGAATATACAATTAAAAAAAGAATAAATTAAAAATGTAGCGGTAAAACAAATTTGAACCTACTAGATCTTTTGTGTTTATTTTTAAATAAAAACTTTATGATATCGGCCACCGTCGGGTATTTGCGTTATACAACGCAGAACATTTCGTTCTCCTCGTTAAATTCAACCCAGGGGGGGTTTTTTTCCCAAGCTGGCTGAAATTTCCGAATTCTGCGTTCATAGTTTATCAGTTTTTCACTGTTAGAATTTTGGTTTTTGGTGGATTCAGATTTGTGTTTAATACCTATTTTCCACAGATGAAGCAGATTCACTGATATCGTGTAAACTGGCAGTGAAGCTTAGCATCTGATATGATTTCATTTCGCTTTTTTTTTTTTCTTTTGTGGTCGCGTGGAAATGCAAGTGTCATGCTCCAGTGCCTTTCACTGAAATGCGTAGATCGAATGTTTACTTGTGAAATTATAAACTTTTACACGCCACAAAATTCTCAGAAAATGGGTAAGTTTACGAGTAAAAAGAAACAGAAATTCGCGGAAACCAGGTTAGTTTACAAAGTCCGGAGATGCTTGGGAAACTCTACTCAGTGAAAAACAAGACAAATTTCTCCCTGTTAATACTATAGGCCTTATCACGGTTTTTTTCAAAATTTTATATGGGCCTGATAGCAAAAATCCATCGACACTGCTGGGGAAAGCATCTCAAAATTAGTAAAGTGGCCGAGTTTAAAAGCGATATCTTGTAAAATAATGGAGATATAGCTCCGCAAAGTCGGCAAATTTCACATACGTTTGTATCGCGCGGCCAAATTTCTTGCCTACCGGTAGGCAAGAAATTTGGCGCCAAAATAAAAGGAAAAGAATAAATTGATGATAACGGGAGAAGTGGCCCATTTCGAGGGGGTGGCTCCGAGGAACTTTCGTGAAAAAATAAAATAAAATAAAATAAATAAATAAAAATAAACTTAACTTATATCAGCAAAGTAACTCGCCAGCGGTTAAAAGCTGCTAAAAGAAATTTTAACACCCGAAGTTAAGCTTATAATTATAAAAATAGCATTTGTTAGCGATTCTCGCGCTCGACTCCGTACAAGTCACTTCCCAAACATTTTTTTTTAGTTATATAGCTGTAGCACTGATGTTCATTCAACGTTCTTTCAAAAATTCATTCCGTTTCAAGTCAATCTGCTCAATGTATTCGATTTATACTACGCTATCCTTGTTTAGTCGGCTGAGACGTTTACGATTATAACCGTCTATTTGTAGTGCGAATTTTTCTGACCGCTCGGCACTCTACGCAAATTTTGACATCATCAGACTTAGAAATTTGCGTAGGGTGCCGAGCGTAAAGAAAAATTCGCACTACAAATAGACGACTATAATCGTAAACGTCTCAGCGGACTAAACAAGGATAGCGTACTATAAATCGAATACATGAGTAGATTGACTTAAAATTGGTAATACTTACAGACTGCCGGTCATGGAGTATTTTTGCTTTGAACATTTGTTCAAAACGTGGATAGCGCTATCCATCGGATAAATCACTATCCGGTGGATAGCGCAATGGGTTTTGTTAACGTTTATCCACTGGATAGTGTTTTATCCGGTGGATAGCGCTATCCACTCTTTGAACAACTGGGGTCAGTGTTACAGCTATAAACTACAAAAAATGTTTTCACCAAAGTGAAGTGAATACGGAGTCGAGTACGAGAATCGCTAACAAATGCTATTTTATAATTATAAGCTTAACTTCGGGTGTTAAAATTTCTTTTAGCAGCTTTAAACCGCCTGTGAGTTACTTTGCTGCTATAAGTTAAGTTTATTTTTATTTATTTATTAATTAATTTTTTTTTTTTCACGAAAGTTCCTCGGAGCCACCCCCTCGCGGTGAATGGGCCACTTCTCCCGTTATCATCAATTTATTCTTTTCCTTTTATTTTGGCGCAGAACGTTTAAAAAAAAGCGTGGATATCGATAATCGCCGCTGAAAAAAATTTATTCCGCGTTATAAACAATCTAAAAAAAAATCAGTTTCCCATTTTCAATTTCTTATTTCAATTTCCCATTCCCCATTCCCCATTCCCCATTCCCCATTCCCCATTCCCCGTTTTAGTAACATCCTTTATGAAACAGCTGCGTTATGCGTTACTTGAATGGTTTCAAATTAATTTCACATTATGCAAATTGCATCATTTTTACCTCAACTGAAAAAATATATTTCAAAGGGCTAAATTTGTTTCTCTCCTCCTAAATAATCACTTCTGTCGTTAACTTTGAGTAAATTTATAAGTTTCATTCAAACTTTATTATAATAACGGCGGGAATACTTCCAGCAAAACTTTCCATTGGAAAAGTTGTTTTGACCTTGGGTCCGGACCAGGCAATTACATCATGGCTTCGAAAGGCCACTTTGCGGCAACATTTGCATTCACTTCAAACACAGACCAGCTAGTTACCAGATTTAGCTAAAACCACTAAAAACCATCGGGAAACTCTGACATACGGCCTTTTTTTCAACGGTAAGTACAAAGGATGTATCGATTTGTATTTTTCAGTATGTACTCGTCTTTTGACACAATGGGCACGCTACTTTAATAATTTGCGTGCGATCTCGCACGCTAAGTGTACTGTGTCTTCTTGTTTTAGACGGTTAAACGCGCTTCTTTGTTAGACTGCTCACACTATCCGAATACTCCCTACCGTGTGAAATGACGTGCATGTAGATTCCCAAGACAATTATTCTCCAATATGCCTAATACAACGACGCCCAAGTATACGCTCCCACAGCGTCTTGTTATTATTATTACTCATGCGCGTAGCGGCATGAGTTATAAAATGCCCTCCGTTTTTCTTTTTTGTGTCACGATTTTGCATGCAAATTTATTCACGCATATTTTAAATTGTGCATTTCCGGTTCACAGCATTACACTTCCTGTTTGGTGACTTCCGGCTACTCTCACTTCCGGCAAAACATCGTTATTGAAGTGTCACGACAGCGTCTCCTACAACCCTACTCACATTAGTAATGTTCAAGTCAGGTATATATTAGTTTCACAAGAATGATTGGCTTCATTGTGGTACAGCCTTCATTTGTAAAACATTCAATAGTAACGTGGTTTGCAGTACAATGACTGAATGAAAGGAGTAACTCTTCTTTATGTCGGACGTCTTCTTATCTTGTTTAAATTATTAAAATATTAATTGCTTCTTTTCTTATGGTACATTGAAATGTAAGACAAATGCTTGATACGCATGCGCATGACTAACATTTTCCGTCATTTGGTCTTATTGGTGTATAAGTCAGTCCTGTATTTCTCCCATCGAGGTAAACGTTGCTTTTATACACAGCATACAACTTGAGGCCGAATTTGTCGCGATTCTAAATGCCAAACATCGATCTCTCGCACTGATAAGCACATTGTCAATTTATTCCCTTTTTTACTGCCGATTCTTTACAATGTCTGGATCGGAGCAGTCCTCGCTGCCTGTGGTGAGTAATTTCAAGACTTTTTTCAAGAAAGAACAATAGAAACACACGGCAAAACAGCGTCGTACTTCAGCCCATCAGATTTAATTAAAAATCTGGACTTCGGGAGTGGACTTCTGTGGATTATGGACTGTGGAATGCGTGTTATATTAATGTCGATTTTTACTGACTTTATTGCTTTTTGTGGTTACTAGTAACCACTATGTTGTCACCTGTGTAAGTAAGTCCGACCTTTCGAAGCGCGAAGTTGTGCGAGTTCACCCGATTGCAGTACGATGAGACAGTTCTGATAGCTTCGGATTAGACGACTCGATTGTCAACACTGACAGACCCCAACACAGTTCTGTTTGTACGTGCCCGCTTTGGATCCGTGGGAAAGGTATACCAAGCACAGCTTTCACCAAATGTGGCCAAGCATTGTTTTCAAAGATTATTTTAGGTGTTTTCGTGGTTTGGAAAAAGGTTTTAGTGAAAAGTCGAGCTGTGAATCGAAGTGTTTGTTTGAAGACCATGAGCTATCCGAACTCATGATTCAAACGCCGTCAGCATTTCATTTCTGTAACTTTGACCATTCAGAACTGTTTTTTTTATTAGCGAAAGCATTACGCGAATCATTTTTCTGGATAAGATTGGCATTCCATTACACAGAAAAAGTCGGAAATTTTAGAAAATATAATAAAAATAGGTTGCTGAATTGAATTATTTTGTGATGTTTATTATATTTTCGCAGACGCTAGTCGGTTCCACGCAGTAATTAGGACACAATAAATTGCCAAGACTTCCAGAAGCAGAAAATCACTGAATTCTGAAAGGTGTTTGACTCTTTTAATCAAAGGAAAGACATTTTCATTCAAGGAAATATGAGTTTCATTCAAAAGTTTCGACCTTTTATAGAAAATATATTTTTTTATTCAGTGGTCATATAAAAGCTGCTTGCTATCAAATTACATTTGACATAAAAATTTGCATAAAGCAAAATTGTGTATTTGGGACACTTTGAACACTTTGAACACTTTGAAGAAACTGTGAAGCCTGGCAAAAACTTATATAATTATTGTAGATGGCAAAATCAAAGCATTTTTTAAAGAACCAGCTTTAAGTTATGGAAACATTTCGGCATTTCGATTTGGTCTTAAATCACGGAGAGATTTTAGTGGCGTCACGCAACGTTTATTTACAAAATGTTTGACCAATTCATAGCAATTCTCACCAAAGATTTGAAAACTTTAAAAAAAATCCCGGGTCTCCTGAATGTGATTTCCTGTTTATTTAGGGCCTACAAAAAGCTAATGGCAATCCGGGCAGGAGGGGGCATCTGGGTTAAAAGGGTTGGTCGGCCTGGCCGGGAAATACGGGCAGGGGAGGGGTAAAAAAATATTGCATCCGTCGGGGGGGGGGGGTAATTTTTTCTGGAATAACCCATTTTACACCGGTTGCATGCGATTTAGTAACACAGGAAAACTAAGTGATAGATAAAATATGAGCGGGAGATCTGTATGGGCGTTTACAATGGCGAGCCGAAGGCGAGCCATTGTAAACACCCATACAGATCGGACGCGAATATTTTATAAGTAATAGACGAGTGTGGATTTGATCGGGAATCAATAAATTAAATATTAAAAGCGAGCACAAAAAAATTGGTAACTTCAATCAACGCGTCTTAGAGTCTCATGCGCATGAGTATAGGCTAAGTATAGCCTCTTGTTATTATTATTATTATCATCATTATTATTATTATTATTATTATTATTATTATTATTATTATTATTATTATTATTATTATTGTTATTGGTAACATGCCTTATTGAATGTTGAAATAGGCCATTCAACATGTTGGGAACTAAAGCCGAGCTTGGATTTTACCTACACTAAAGTTACTGTTTGGGACGTCTTGTCCAACTTTAGAGTTTTACCTCAATAGTATTCCATTAGTTCTTTAGTACTTGTCATAATCAACAACCGTGTAGGTGTTTCTTTTCCTCGCTTTGTGAGGCCACAGGATGTGCAATAAAAAAATATGTCTACAACTAGGAGTAATCGGAGATTAGGGTAGTGCGTTCGGCGGTTGAAAGGGGGGATTTTGTTTTTTGGTTATTGGGATAGATGAATATGTCTATGGCATATTGTCAAATTAAGGGTTATTGTGTACAGTGAAACCTGTATTTACTCTGTGTATGAAGACGGTAGGGAAAGTTTGGTAGCAGAAAAACAAATTAAATCCTTTGAAGTTTGTTGTAGTTGTCGGTAAAGAGAAGTGCTTGCCGGTCCCTTGGGAAAAGTGGAAAAAGTGCACCAAATTTGCATATGTCCCGGCGTAGTCAATCGATATTATCGATAATCGATAGCATTCGATAACAATCGATAAAAATCGATTAATTTTTTCGAAATTCGATAAAAATCGATAAAGGATTTCGTTGTGAGTATTCGATAATTATCGATTTTCCAATTAGGGCTATCGATTTTATCGATTATATCGAATTTTATCGAAACTGAATTAACGTGCCCTTTTACGAAGCGGAAACACCAAAAGATATTAAAGAGCTCGCTGAAACACTTATACCAACTTCCCTGTTCGTAATCGATAAAAATTGTTGCATCTTTTCCACAAACTTTTTAGTAATACCAAGCGTGTATTGTATATGAAATCCGCTTTAGATCCCTGGTTGATTATTCCACTGTTTTTCTTTTATTTGCTGATGTAACACAATCGCACGCTCATGCTCTTTTGACCTTTTTTACCCAGCCATTTTTTGCTGAAAGATATGAACAAATGATCTACACGCCCTCGGGCTCGTGATCTTAACGTTAAATAAAAAGCAATATAGCTTGTGATAGGCACTAAAAACCAACGATAACAACATTTATTGACATTCCATACATGTGTTTTTACATGTAAATTAACTTGAACATTAACAAAACTGTAACATTTAGCTTCACCGACTTTCAAATACTTGAAGCAACTAAGTTTCAATGTTCCGTACAGTTTCCACAAGCGAAACTCTTGCAGCTGCAAAAATCATATCAATTAACAGACTTAGAATTGCTTTATAAATCAGTAAAACAATGTGAATGATGAACTCAGCAACAAAGTAAAATAAAAAGTAAAGTGACAAGAAAAACTGATAAATTATTGAAAGTAACTGATGATTTGAAAACTCAGAAAACATCTGAATAAGCGAGTATATGATACACATCAAGATAATAAACAAAACACGGCGTTTTTCCGTTGGGTCATGGAACAGCAAATAAAGGCAAGGCTGTACATATCTTTTGTCGTCGTAGTCACTGAAGTCACTGAAGCCCCCGTGTGATGCAGTTCGGGGTGTACCTGTAGACGACGTTTCTTCTAGCTGGCCAGCGCGTGCCTGTTTAACCTTTTCTACAAGCTGAGACTTTGTCGAGCTATTCCTCACACTTATGCCCATTTCCTTCAACACTTCCTTTAACAGGACAACGCTCATCTCCTCTGGAGGTCCCTCTTTTCTTTTTCGCACACTTTCTTCCTTCTCTTTTACCTCATCTTCCTTCCTTTTTTTTTTCTGCCTCGCGAAGTTGCGGTAGCATGCTTGTTATCTTTACCACATCATTTGTATCGACCTCTAGCCCCTGCTCGCGATCGATGACGCGGAGTTGAGCGAGCAGCGCTTTCATCGGACAGAATACGAAACGGTGTTTGAGTTGTAAACTCCAGCTGTCTGATGTAACATCTATCGGGGCGACGTTAACACAGCATGTTACAACATTACTTTTTGGATCGTCCTTCTTCCATTGCAGAATTGGGTATGCACTCTTGGTAGTAGGACTGCAGTGCATTCGAACTACCTTCCCTATGACAAGACCTTGATCGCCCATCCAGAAAGCGGCATATGCGTTGTAATGCATATTTTCCTGATTTGTTGATGCTGCAATTTTATCAATGTTGTCATAATAATTAACCTTAGAGACCGCCATCCACCGGGCATTTCTTGAAGTGGATGGCATGTAAACTTTCCCTTGCATAATAGACAAAAACTCAGAAATATGGAAATAGGTTCCATTGTGCTCTATGTAGTTAGGGTTAGTTGTCCTAAAGTCTTGTCCACTGTTGTTGTTACCAGATAAGACACGGGCTCTTTTGCTAATGGTTGGCGAATCAGTCTCTAGCATATTTTTATCACATTTACTGGTGACCACCTTGTTTTCAGAGGAGTAATATGCTGTGGGATGGTCCTTGCAATAATAGGTATATGACTCTTTTTCTTGTTGTGTCGTGAATTTGAGTCCTAGACACACTTGGTGAAACCACTTTTTGCATCCAGGAAATTCACACCCAAGCCATTCTGTTTTTTTGGGAGCCTTGAACGTACTGTCTCTGTAACGGCACTTTGCTGAATTGTAGAAAAAACAATTTGAAGGCGAGTCTTCATCGTCGTCGTCCTCATCATCGTTCACGTTTTCTACTTTATCAGCAGCGGAATTTTGTCTCGCCGAAACTGCAACATTAATCAAAGCTGTACTGACCTCATTTTGATTTTCATCTATGGCGTTAAGCAATAGGTCGTTTTCGATGTTAAGTAAATCTTCTACTTCCAAGATGTTTGTTTCATCGGGTGTATCTACCGAGTTAACAGGATAAACATCTGTATCAGGATTCAACATCGCAATATCCCCATCTGATGTCCTAGTCAACACGTGTCCTTTTTCTAGACTTTCAATCATGCCTAACAGTTCAGCAGTCTTAATAGCTTCCTTCTCCGCATACTGTAATCCTAGAATTAGTTCGTGATCAATATCTGAAGGCCATTTGTTGTTAACCGTTTCACAGAAAGGCCGTTGATTAAGTTCTTTGAGTTTTTGGATCCTTCTGGCAAAGTCCATCATGTCCATCAAGGTTAGGTTAGGGTTCCCTCGACAAAAGCCCCTGAGACTTGAGAAGAGAACCTCGCAAGAATCAGAACCGAACATCCAGGGCTCGTAAGGTAATGTTGGGTAGTGTGTAGCAAATAGTTTCATTGAAATAATAATACAGTGCCCAGCCAAAATTATGTCATCATAGGTTTGGCCTGTTATAAAATAATTTTCAACAGGGTATTCTTCCATCTTTAGCCAAGCTTTCCAGAGTCGCAAAAACGTTATCGGTAGCCATGCGCACTTTGCCCTTTCACGAACAGACAGTTCTCTTTTCGTAAATGCGGTATGAATACTATCCCCAAGCTTCAGAAACACTCTGGTGGCAATCGAAGCCTTTTCATTCCAGGCTTTTAAGGAAAAACGAACATCCGGATTAAGCACTCTAGTTGCAGCATCAACATTCTGTTTATCACGGACATAAACATCGCTTTTCCACAGGGGGCACTCTAATTTGAATTCAGGATACATTTTCATCAAATGTTCTATCTGCGCGATGTGCTTTCCCATTAGTAAAATTCGTTTTACGTTTAGAAGTTGGTTACGCCACTTTTTAAGAATATGTCGCCAGTCTGGGAACATTAGCGTCTTACATGCCCTGCCATTTACCGTACAAGACATATCCGCGGCAAAATCAAATCCTTTATAATCAATAGTCAACTGGGTTTCTCGTCTTTCAACATTCCTTTTGTGAGTTTGAAAATAGTGCTTTCTAAACTTAGAGTCTCCATCAGCACCAATTCCTAAGACCTCGATATTATGCGCTGAGCCACTTTCACATGCTTTAGTCATCCACTGCTTAACAGAAAGATAGTCTTGTCCTTTTACTACTGGACTAATACAGAGAGTGAAACTAGGTACACGCTCAACAACGGGAGATAAGACAAATGCATTGGCTAGTTTTGCTTTTTCGTATGGGGCGGAGTTCACTATATCAATAATGTCTTGTGCAGTTGACACCGAAACTTCATTCTGTGTTGCAAAGCCAATAATTCTGTTTCCTTTAACACGCAATGTTGCAACGACAGTTGTGGCATCAATTGCAAGAATAAATGGTCCAGAATATCCGATCTTGTCGTAAAACATCCTCGCCATCGCAAAGGAACTATCTGTCATATCCATTGAAATGGTATAGCCACTTGTAGCCGTTCTGTATATTGTTGTAAGATGAGGACCACCCAAACGGTCTTTTATTATCTTGGCCAGAGCTGGGCCACCATAATTTAAAATCACTGCGAACAGAGACTTTGTTTCATCTGACCAACGTTTTGTTTCCTTTTCTTTGTTACAAACAAGGTCACTAAGAATTTGTAAGAAAGGGTGTCGGTTTTCATTGTTATCCGTTTTCATTAAGCAAGCCAATTTCAATGCGACTTCTGGAACTTGTTTGTTCAGATCTCTGTTTTGCAATTGCGTACGTAGTTCTTCAAGCTCAACCTCCAAATCAACTAGTTTACTTTGCCAATTATTAATCTTTTGACGGTATTGATTATGTAAGTTCATAAAGTCCATCAATACTGTGACGTATTTGACTGTAAAATCCTTTGCTTGTTCTTTGTGATCAGAAAGCACGTTTGATACGGCGGCACATTGACGATATACTTCTTCGTAGCTTAAAGGTATAGGCTTTCTAGCTAAACAATCATGTATTACTTTTGTTAACCTTGTACGAATTGCGACATCCTTGTCAATCCTTCGCACCTTTGCTTTGCTGACACCTTCAAGTATAGCAATTTCAGTGTTTGTTAGAGCTGGGACCTCTTTTTCGAGACTGACCACAGTATCCGCTAACTTTCGTCCGAAGTGGGCCTCGCTTTCTTTTATGGCCTGCTCTGCAACCTGAATTAAAAATAAATGAAATTAAAAGATAAATGGCTAAATCAAATAATTTCCCAATTTTTTAAGACTCGCGATTAAAAAGTGTCACAAATATCCCTTACCATGTTTATTTTTTCCGTCTGAATTAAGATTTCTGTGGCTTTCCTTTTTTTCTCAGACACTTGATGTTCTGATAACGCTTGTACTGTGGATTGGCTTTTTTCTTTATACTTAGCAGTGGTAGCAGATGTCGAGCTCCAAAAAGAGGTTATCTTGTTCTGATCTGAAATTCACAAATGCAAATGGTTGGTTTGAAATCCTGAAGACAAATCCCCTGTGAACAGCCTGTGGACCCAAACATACGAACGTACATATACATACATACATAGATGCTGTACTGAATACTAACTTTTTTGGATAGATTTGACGACTTTATAGTCAGCTGTTAACGACCATCCACACAGTATTTTGTGTCTGTCTGTTTCACTGTGTCGGCGAAGAAGCCATGCCATCTTGGTTCCATCGGAATGTGTAATGGTTGCTTGGCACGGACAGCAGTGAAAAGAAGCGGTGAAATCATCATCCGACAATAGTTTGTCCTGAAAACCCAAACTTTCCAGTTCATTTAAAATTTTGGAAATCTGATTGCAACAGGAAATATGCAAAAGAACACAGAAAAGTGCTCCAACAATGGCGAACGAATACATAATTTTAGCGGGTTAGTTAACCCATTGAAATCGCCACGCAACTGACACCTTTCCACTGAGCTTAAATTTTTCAAACAGATTACACGTGATAGGTTTCAGGCAGAACACATGAAAGGTGTAGGTAAGTGAGCATGGGTGTAGTGGGGTGTCAAAAGATGGTTTTTGTTTGAGAGGAGGGTCTTGTTTTTGCGGTAAATCACAACTATTTTCACACGGGTAATTCCTATTGTTATAAGAGGTGTAAATCGCAAAGAGGGGCTCTTGTTCCATTGCCCGGAAACCGCAAATAAAGAGAAAAAGAACGTTCGTTTGTGATTGATTGGTTTTTTATTTAATGCTTGATTGTCTCATTATTTTAACACACTTTTATGTCTTTTATGGCTTTGTTGCTCACACATCTAAAACCTACACACGTCTAAGTGTTAAAAAGCGAGTCTCCTCACGTAAGAACGTAAAGGTAAAAATTAAAGTTTGTTTCGACATTCCTTATTTGGCATATATAAAACCGGGTAAAAAAATGTTTCCATGATTTACTGCAGGATTACAACGGCGACTTGAGTTAATGTATAGGCGTTATTTCCTCGCAGTTAAATTCCAAGGCATCCAGCTCTACTTTGAGAACGTTTAACCGAGTACTGTTCATGGCACTGGCAACCACTTTGATAGGCAAATTGATCCCACCTCCTCTACGCCATCTTCCTCCAGGATCTGCAAAGGGGCTTCCAATAACAATGCTGCAAAAGAAAAAACATACAGAGCTATTTACGGTTGAACTAAATTCCTGGCAATTTTAACCCAAGACATCAAAATACACGGGTATATTTACCATTTAAGCACAACAGATCTATCCAAATTCCAAAGTATAGGTACTAGCTCTTTTTGTAGGTGTCCTAACCGCCCATCAGCGCTTAAAACTTCAAAGGCTCGCCCTTTTTCTCCAATCTTACGACGAATTTCAAATTGATCTCCATTCGAGACACTGAAATGGCACTCGTGGTAACCCTTCAAAATCGCTTCGAAGTGTAATGTTGCTCTTGTAGAAGACTCTTCATAAGCTTCCTTGGCCGGGGCTTCGGCTCCAATTGATTTTGATCTCGACATGGAATGGTTTTGCGTAAAGCAACCAAACCAACACTAAAGGTTCGAATTAATGACTGAACGAATGGCCCTAGGTTCAATGCAATTTCAAATATTCTGAATATTCGGTACAAGTTATAATGTCAAGAATTTGTCACTATCTTGACATCAATAGCCGGCACCAAGGCGTCAAAAAACAAAAGAGTACTTTCTGCCGACACACCGGGATACCTGGACTTTCAACCTACTCTCATTTGGTTCTGCGGTCCCAATTGAGCAAACCATTCTCCCTTCGCTCGCAATGACTTCGGTTAAATTCACAGTAACTGTAAATGAGGGGGATAGAAATGCCTTGACGGAATTCGTGTTAAAAAGAGGGGGGAATATCACAGAGTGCCCAGGAGAAGAAACGCGCGAAGCCACAGGAGCAGACGAATCTTCCGCGCCTCAGAATAGCGAAGGTGGGTATTATCGAAACGTTTTACACAAAGCGACGTGGATAAGCCCGGATAACCAGAGTTTTATCAAGTTTTCCAAGGCAGAAGCGATAAACTTGAAAAAATTAACCCAATCGGGCCCAATCCATTTCCATCCTGGCCATCTGCAGCCTTTACCCTTTGAGTACTAGAATAATAATTTTAATTAAACCTGGACCATTATTTTTGGGTTTCTACTGATATAAATAACTATTTTGGCTTTTAAAAGAAACACTGACACTGACATAGCCCCTCTAAGGGAATCACTATTCCGTAATCTTTCCATTAATTTCTAGAAAACCAAAGCATCACAACGACAAGACCGCCAAATGCTATAGCCAATGACATAAATGCTTGGCTTCACAAGAACGGCGTGAGCCAGGCATTGTTTGCCGCCGAAGTACTCGGTCGGAAGCAATCTACACTCTCTGATGCGCTGAGAATGCCGCCACCAGAGCTTCCAAAGGGCCAGGGAACATTTTTATGGCAAAAAATGGATAAATTCTTACAGGATACGAGCAGCCAGGAGCAGCTGATCGCCTTTAAAAAAGGTAGGTGGTTTTAAGTTCTATGTAATTCAAAAATATGGCCCGGAAGAAGGATACATAATAAAGGCCACGCCTTTGTGAAGATCAGGTCGTCAAAACTGAACTAAGATTTATCTTGTTGCCAGGAAAACGAAAGTCAAATGAAACTCCAGGCTCGACATCATCTAACCCTAAAAAAAGAGTGCTATTTAAAGAGTACCAGTTGTCTGGTTTGAAGCAAGCCTTTGAAGCAACTAATGGCCATGCAAGCCCAGAGCTAACGGAGAAATTGGCCCAGACGCTCGACTTGGAAGCAAGACAAGTAAGACTAACGAGTTTACAACTCTTTGTATAATCCTTTCATTAAAAAAGGTGTATTTATTTTATTTCATCGAATATTATTGATGATAATTTTATCGATAACTACTTAAACCTCCTACGCAGGCCAGTATGATCTGATCGCGTGATAGCCTTCTACGCAGACGTTCTTACGGCTCGTCACGCGTGACGAGTCCAAAGGACGTTTGCGTAACGAGCACAAAGAGGTGTCTGCGTAGGAGGCTAGTTATGCAAATACTTTCGAATCATTCCTTATATTGATCACTTCGTATTCTTTATGTTTCTTAGGTTAAAACGTGGTTTCAAAACCACCGGAATAAAGGAAAAAGGGCAAATTTAGACAGCCGAGAAGCCGAGAAGCCCGCGGAAAAGGAAAAATAATTTACGTTAGTTATGGAACAATAAAATCAGAAAGAATTCATGATGCAGTCTCTTTGTTCTCTTGTACAGTGCTTGTCAACAAATAATTTCATTGCCGCCTTTAAAATCTTCATTTGAAGAGTCACAATCAAACGCTCCCTCAACGGAAACAGGATAATTTTTTATCGATTCTATAGCGATCGATGAATCCGATAAAATCGATACAATCGATACAATCGATAAAATTAACACTTCGTCGGCGTGTGAGTATCGAATTTTATCGATTGATCGATAAAATCGATATCGTTTAACATCAATTTATCGATAGCTATCGATTTATCGATTGATTTTCCGATATCGATTTTTATCGATTGACTACGCCGGGCATATGTCAAAACGGTAAACACGCTGGCGAAAGCGAAATTCGCAAGTATTTATATGAACAGACTATGCACTTCTACAAATTCTCCGTTTTCTTTGTAGTTTCGCTCGCCAAATTAAGATTAAGCTTTTCCAAACTCTCAGCCTTCTTTTCCAAGTTTTCCACCGCGCTAAAAAATCACAGAAAGTTTGGATTCGCGAGCGTTCCATCCGCATAATCTCCATCAAGGTGAGAAAAACATTCGTCGCTTGATTCTTGCTTGTTTTCTGGCTTGAATCTCGCTCGTGTTCGGCCATAGATTTTCGAACGGGATGGCTTGAATATGGTCCGATTCAAGCTCAGTCAAGCCATCCGAATGTCACGGCGGTACATGTCTCGTTTGTTTTTCTCGTTCGTGTCAGCCGAATCATCGCCATGATTTGATTCTCGCTGATTAGCATATTTTATATGTTTTAGGACACACTAAGCGTGTTGTGAGCGTGTAGTTCGGTGAAAACTGCAAAAAAGGTTCGAAAGCAGAAGGACGCACGAAAAGCACATGGAAATACACAATGTGAGCAAGGATGAGATGAATCTCGCCACGTTAGTTAGTTCGTCAAAGTGAGGCAAAACGTAAGCAAGCGCATCAAAGCGAGGCAAATGTGTGTTGACGACGACGACGAACCAAAGCAATCTCGAAAAAACCTCCCTTATCAGTTGCACAGGACACCCAACTAGCAGTAATCGGAGATTAGGGTAGTGCGTTCGGCGGTTGAAAGGGGGGATTTTGTTTTTTGGTTATATGTCCATGGCATATTGTCGAACTAAGGGTTATTGTGTACAGTGAAACCTGTATTTACTCTGTGTATGAAGACGGTAGGGAAGGTTTGGTAGCAGAAAAACAAATTAAATCCTTTGAAGTTTGTTGTAGTTGTCGGTAAAGAAAAGTGCTTGGCGGTCTCTTGGGAAAAGTGGAAAAAGTGCACCAAATTTGCATATGTCAAAACGGTAATTTGAAACCTGAAAACACGCTGGCGAAAGCGAAATTCGCAAGTATTTATACAAACAGACTATGCGCTTTTACAAATTCTCCGTTTTCTTTGTAGTTTCGCTCGCCAAATTAAGGTTAAGCTTTTCCAAACTCTCAGCCTTCATTTCCAAGTTTTCCACCGCGCTAAAAAATCACAGAAAGTTTCTCCGGGAATAAATAAGCCGCGTGTGGTTTCGCGAGCGTTCCATCGATCCATCCGCATAATCTCCATCAAAGTGAGAAAAACATTCGTCGCTTGATTCTTGCTCGTTTTCTGGCTTGAATCTCGCTCGTGTCCGCCCATAAATTTTCGAACGGGATGGCTTGAATATGGTCCGATTTAAGCTCAGTCAAGCCATCCGAATGTCACGGCGGTACATATGTCTCCCTCTATTCTTGCTCAATTCTCGTTTGTTTGTCTCGTTCGTGTCAGCCGAATCATCTCCATGATTTGATTCTCGCTGATTAGCATATTTTATATGTTTTAGGACACACTAAGCGTGTTGTGCCAGCGTGTTGTGAGCGTGTAGTTCGGTGAAAACTGCAAAAAAGCTTCGAAAGCAGAAGGACGCACGAAAAGCACATGGCCTGGTGATACACAATGTGAGCAAGGATGAGGGGCAAAACGTAAGCAAGCGCCTCAAAGCGAGGCAAATGTGTGTCGACGACGAACCAAAGCAATCTCGGCTCCCTTATCAGTTGCACAGGACACCCAATAATGCACAGAACTCCCAACACAAATTAGGAGTTGCGTTCTCGTACCTCGAACGCAATAATGCACAGAACTCCCAACACAAATTAGGAGTTGCGTTCTCGTACCTCGAACGCAATTAAGGTATATAAGTCGCCTGTAGTTGAGTAAAGAAGTCTAGAAGTAGAGTCTTTGTACCTCTCGTGATTTGCGGTGTGAGTTTACTGCGCTCCTAACCCTCAACAGCAGTCAAAGTCAAATTGTAGGCTAAAAAATAACTTATAGGAATCTGCTTCAGTTGTAAACAACTCGGTCCAGGCCAGGTGGTGTCTCCCTTACATCCACCCCAACACCCCCATCCCCCACCCGCGAGTTTATCCCATGGTCTCAGGTTGCATATTCCGTTCACAAGCCAAGTTTACCTAGCCTGAATGCATGACAGGCGCTTTATGAGCCAAGCGGGGCGAGCGAACGACATGGCTCATAACGACTTGGCTCATAAAGCGCCTGTCATGCAGGCTAAGTTTACCGGCGGTTGAATTAGTCTGTGCACAGACGGCCCAAGCTCACTAACTGATAACCAGGACGTGACCCTTGCTTTCATGCATGTCCAATACTCTCGACTAGATTCCACTGGACAAAACCTGGAGTCCAACGGAGTCTAGTCGAAAAATGAAACCGGAAGTACAGTCGAGTCCACTTGAGTTACCGGAAGTCTAGTCACAAGATAAAAACGGAAGTGTAAACAATCCAGTGGCATCCCGTTGCTTTCCATCGGAAAACCGGAAGTCAAGTGGATGAGATGGATGAGGGGGTCGAAAGTCGTTCCGATGGAGTCCATCAGATCCATTGGAAACGACTAGATTCCGATGGAAAAGTACATTTTCTATTCGTGAGAGACTTAGGAAAATTCCACTCGGGGTCGAAAGTCGTTCCGATGGAGTCCATCGGATCCATTGGAAACGAAAAGATTCCGATGGAAAAGTACATTTTCTATTCGTGAGAGACTTAGGAAAATTCCACTCATATTGGAGGGTGTGAATGGGGTTAACCGACTAACGACAAAGGGCGAAAAATATTACTGACTACCGACAAAATGAGGAAAAAATTACCGACTAGCGACAAATAAATTCTAACCGACAACCGACATGGTCCGACGTTATAGGGATGTTTGTATTCAGAAAGAATTTATTTTGAGCGCAGGAAATGTCCAGATCCTTTGGTGGGCTCTATTTCGCCAGACTTAACCACATTAATTCCAAATTTCGTCAATTATAGAATTTCCTGTTTTCAAATTACTTTAAAGCCCCGGGATCCTCCTTTTCGGAGAGCAGCGGCGGGCTCATTTCTAGAACAGCGGCTCGTAAGCGAGCCGACGAGACGCCCTGCTGTTGTGTCATGATTCTCAGATACTTTTGCCTAAACTTTTGCTTGCTTTTGAGACCTCAATATAAAGTCGTATTGACCTCTCAAAAGTCAGCCTGTGATTGGTTGAAAACTTCCCGCGGAAATTTAATAGGTTCCTTCCCTAGAAAAGAAAAGCTTCAAATTATCTTCAAAGTAAGAGCTAAAATGTTAATTACTTTGTCAAGTTTGGTAGATAAAACAACACTGTATTCAATGAAACGATCCATAGTGTGATAAGTGAGGCCTCAAAATGTGTAGCAATGAGCAAATGCGAAGAGTGCCTAAAAGCAAAATCGGTCTGTGCAAGCTGCAAGAACAAGGGACAAGTTTCTTATCACCCATCTTCAAAGGCATGTGATTCCTGCTTAGATAGAAACGTGACGTGCCAAAAGTTAGTTGTCATGGCAGTAGCAACCGACTGCGAGGAGTGCAACAAGAAGGCACTTGTTCGCTTAAGTGACATGGCAGATAACAAGGAACTACCACCGGAATTAGAATTGGTAGTTCCCTTGCCAGATGTCGTTCACGCTGGAAAAAGCTGTAAGTGCAAATGGTCGAACTGGTTTATCAACTTAGACGGTGAATTTAGCAATCTCGTGTTGCTTCGAAGCTTACGTGACAATGCGGAGGCGTTTATCAAAAAGAAGCTTCGAAAACTGCTTTCACTTGAATGACAGAATGGCTGTCGAACCCATTATTCGTTTAACAACGGCCAGAAGTTCTCAAAGTGCTGGAGGACGTTAAGCTCGTTGTGCATACCATCGTACCAGAACAATACAGATTTTGGACAAGTAACCAACGCGGTGTATGCCCTCATCCGATCGCAGTTTCTAATGGCCCAACAGGCTCGATCCTTGCACTTCATTACAACTTTGAGACCTGCAGGTTTATCAAGACTCCTAACAATAAGATTGCGCCAGCCAGCGGATGTCTCTGTTGTGCGAGATGGACTGAGGGATGCTAGGAACTTGTGCTTCAGCGATGAGATTGCATTCTTGTGCGAAAGGGGAAAATCACTCAAGCGACGAGCTGAACTTCTGAGTCACTTAAAGGCACTATCTCTACCAACGGATGGAACGGTTCTTGTTTTGCGCCAAAGACTTAACGACCACTTGGGTGCCATTTCTAAGAGCATTGTCTGTGCGGAACACGTCCAGATACATCCTAATCGTCTTAGTAAGCCTCCTACTATCTATGCTGTAAGCAATGATTTGTTATTTTGTAGTGATGACGAGAATCAATATGTCTATCAGATAGCATTGACATTTGATGGAGTGACCATTCACGGCAATGCTACGAAATTCACTGCCTATCCATCCAGCATCGTAAACCTTTTGTCTATTACTCTACTTGACCAATGCGCATTCTTCTCAGGAGCCTCGAACCAAGGTGGGTTGTACAAATGTGAACTTAGCACAAAGACGGTGATACAAGCTGTATGCAACTCGACTCTTCCTTGCTCTGAGGTAAACCAAGTATGCGCCTTGAACGGGAAGGTAGTGTACACGGATACAAAGGCGGGAAAGGTCATGCAGTACTGATGATAACTCGGTTAGAGCTTTGGTAGGAAGTGACCACAACAGTTCTTCCGATGGGACACAAGATTCATACTCATTCAAACAAATCGAGGGGATATGCTTCGTAGACAAGTTTGTTACAGATGTTGCTGCTGGAAAAGTGAAGATAGTGAGGAGCCTCTCAGAAACGATATTTTTTCTGGGGATTCTTGATTCCATTTACGATACCTTTGGATTTTATTCTAAGGGTATGAAACCTGAAGGAGTGTCCTTGAAACAAGCAAAAGAGAACGTGACAAAGATTCACTGCTATGTAAAAGATACTGTGAGTAAGGTGAAGGAACGCTAACAGTTGAGCGAGACTTTTGCAACCAATGGTCCACAGGTAACTGTATCGCAGAAGACGCAAGTATCTGTGTCTTTGCTTAAAAAGGGGATGGACAGGCTATACAAGAACGTGATGGACGTTAACCCCCAATTTCTAGATAATCTGCTGCTCGAAACGTTGCTCACAACAGAAGTGGAAAATTTGCACGCTGTCTTGCACTTTAAACATGAGACATTTACGGTACTTACATATGCGCAGGATTTTGGAACAATTTGCAAGGAATCTCTGAAGCGCACATCTAGATGGGAAGCAAAGTACTACACGCATGACAAATCATACTATCCGGTCCCTCAATCTGCCATGCCCCTTTTTGCTATAGCTACGATGACACCTTTGCCAAGTGAGGACATAACACCAGCTATGGAAGGACAGATCAAAGAGTGGATAGAGAGTTATAGACCAGTACGCCAACGGACGGTTAGGAGCGAGACCACAAAAGATAAGGCTGGGGCCTTGCCGCCAGCTGTCTACGCTGTTCATCGCACCGACGAGTCTGAAGAGAGACTTCGATTCCCTGAAGAAAACAATGTATCATCAGCGAATGCAGTACCAACGGACGGTTAGGAGCGAGACCACAAAAGATAAGGCTGGGGCCTTGCCGCCAGGCTGTTTACGCTGTTCATCGCCCGACGAGTCTGAAGAGAGACTTCGATTCCCTGAAGAAAACAATGTATCATCAGCGAATGCAGTACCACAACGCGTTGTTAGCATTGTGGACGAAGGGGATGTTACTGAGGTGTTTGAGGATCACAGGGAAGTACAAATTGATGAGTATGAGACAGATTCGGATGACGATGAATCAGATTTTGAAGAACATTCAGAGCTTGTCAAGAGAGCGTGTGTTACACGATCCGGCAGGGCTGTTCGTGCCTTTGTGCGTCTCGACATGTGACGGAAAGAGGTAATAATAGTTGTAAAATCATTAAAAATCCATTAAACGGTGCAGATTGATACGCATGGCAGCGAAATGTTTGGCAAAAAACCCAAAGAAACCCCACAGTAGAGCCACGAGAGCCGTTGAATAATAAGTGTAATAAGTGTTTGTGGACGTCTTGGAAAAAAAAAGACTTCCGTAGCTAACAAAATTACGTATCCCAAAGGCTAAAGTGAGCAATTTCACTCTTGTCAAATTTACCTCTCTTGATTTACTTCGATGCCCTGTAATCGACAGGAAAACGAATTCACATCTAGAATAAAAGCTTTGGTGATTTTATCGGTATACTAGATTTGCAAATAAAAGTGGGGTAGACGATCACGTTGCTAAAAAAACAGAGTTAACTAGGTTTAAGTGCAATCAAATAATGAATTATTACAAGTTTTACACTTCGTCTAGAGTTTAAAGTCTTGAAACTGCGCAAATTACATAACAAATGTGAATAATTAACTTGCATGATCTTACATTTTTAATTATTAACTGAGATTTACCGACAACCGACAAAGGTCGAAAATTTTAACCGACAACCGACAAAGTAATGAAATTTTAACCGACAACCGACATGTGGACCCCCCCATTCAGACCCTCATATTGGATGAGGGGGTCGAAAGTCGTTCCGATGGAGTCCATCGGATCCACTACACATGTAATATACCTCGTTCTTTAAGCCATGACCCGAGACAAGCATGCTACACATGTAATATACCTCGTTCTTTAAGCCATGACCCGAGACAAGCACGCTACACATGTAATATACCTCGTTCTTTAAGCCATGACCCGAGACAAGCAAGCTACACATGTAATATACCTCGTTCTTTAAGCCATGACCAAACACAAGCACGCTACACATGTAATATACTTCGTTCTTTAAGCCATGACCAAACACAAGCACGCTACACATGTAATATACCTCGTTCTTTAAGCCATGACCCGAGACAAGCACGCTACACATGTAATATACTTCGTTCTTTAAGCCATGACCCGAGACAAGCACGCTACACATGTAATATACCTCGTTCTTTAAGCCATGACCCGAGACAAGCAAGCTACACATGTAATATACCTCGTTTTTTAAGCCATGACCAAACACAAGCACGCTACACATGTAATATACTTCGTTCTTTAAGCCATGACCAAACACAAGCACGCTACACATGTAATATACCTCGTTCTTTAAGCCATGACCCAACACAAGCACGTTACACATGTAATATACCTCGTTCTTTAAGCCATGACCCGAGACAAGCACGCTACACATGTAATATACTTCGTTCTTTAAGCCATGACCCGAGACAAGCACGCTACACATGTAATATACCTCGTTCTTTAAGCCATGACCCGAGACAAGCAAGCTACACATGTAATATACCTCGTTCTTTAAGCCATGACCAAACACAAGCACGCTACACATGTAATATACTTCGTTCTTTAAGCCATGACCAAACACAAGCACGCTACACATGTAATATACCTCGTTCTTTAAGCCATGACCCGAGACAAGCACGCTACACATGTAATATACTTCGAATGTTATGTGAATAAAATTGACTTACCCTGTTGCTGTGTTGTATTGTTTGTTGTTTGCCCACTCCTCTGGAAGATTTAACGCGATTTCGGCGAGTTATCTGATAGCGAGCTTGTCCACAGGGAGCCCATACAATCTGTTTGTGTAACACAATGACCATTTCTAATTTTATAGGAAATGTATGGGATTTACCTAAATTTCATATTATAGCGACGTATCGCCAAATGTATGTACTGATCAACGCTAAATAAACGTTAAATTACCTTATTTGTTGTGTGTTGTCGTCCTTTTGCCGTAAAAGTGATTTTTGAGCGATTTTGAAGGATTCTGAGTTCGCCGTTGACTGTGCATCTTAGACTGACTGTTGACGTTGACTGTGCGTCTTTCTCTTAGACGCACAGTCAACGGCGAACTCAGAATCCTTCAAAATCGCTCAAAAATCACTTTTACGGCAAAAGGACGACAACACACAACAACTAAGGTAATTTAACGTTTATTTAGCGTTGATCAGTACATACATTTGGCGATAGGTCGCTATAATATGAAATTTAGGTAAATCCCATACATTTCCTATAAAATTACAAATGGTCATTGTGTTACACAAACAGATTGTATGGGCTCCCTGTGGCTTGTCCGCCTGTGGTCTGTGTCGACGCAAAGTGCTATAAACCGTCCATTTGTCATCACTAAATGTCTAAAATAAAATTTGAAACTTCAATTCATGCTTTCCTCTTTTCTCACCGTCCACAAAGTTTTCTTGCCCTTAGATATTAAACGGAAAATAAATCACCGCTCACCTTAAAATTGCCATCCACTGCGGATCGTCACATCCATGACATCCATTGGATCTACGTTTGAGTTTGTTTTAATACGTGTTTCAGTTAATTTGTCATGTCATAAACTTCCAAGATGATTCGCTTCGTATCTTTGCTTAGCTTACAACTGACTTTCCTTCGAAAGTTTACTGGCGAGCCGATGAGAAGAAAACTATGTATTATAGTAATCTTTGACTCATCGACTGTTGCATTTGCGAGGAAAAGGTTTTGGTTCATTATTAAATAAATTGTGCTGTCAGTGCGTCGTAGTCTAGACTGAAACACGAATCAGAGAACAACGACTTGTTAATCTACATTACGGATACAACATTTGAAGGCGTATTTGGAACAGAAACGAAAAAATTTCACCACATACCTGCGCCAACAAGACCCGCGCTTTGAGCTTTGCCACACTTCTGTTGAAGCACGTGCCATGCTTCAAAAACCGCGCTCGGCAAACCAACAATCTCATACCCAGACTCCACAGACCGCAAAGCTATCGCGAGAGAAAAAAAGTTGAAAAAAGTCAAAAAAGACTCGAGAAAATTTTGTGATTGTTTAAACGTTTATCAAACGAAAGATTTATCAAAAGTTCAAAAGTCTAGGCAATCAGATGTCTCGCGAAAACATTTACCACAGAAAGCAAATTCAGGTCAGCTTTTCTCTTGTCACGCAACGCTATCTTACTTGGGTCAGTGTAGCTATTTTCAGTCAGTTTTCTATTGGCTATGAAAATCTATTGGGGAGGGGGGTGAATAGGCTCACGGCGGATTGGCGGATTTGGCATTGAAAAGCGCACGGATTGCGGATTTTAGCAATAATTAAAGCGGATTTGTGGATTTAAAAATTACCGTGGATCGTGGATCATCCGAAAATTTTGACCCGGATTCCGGACTTTGTCTGTCCTGCAGTTCGGGTTGTGGATCGGATCGTTAATTTTCGGTTGGCCTTGGACGGTGTGTTGGTGTTTTGTGAACTAATTTTTTCAGTTTCATCAGCTTAAAGTGCACCTGAACCCAAAATTGTTTTTTCGCTTTATCAACTCTATGTACGTTGAAAAGTTGAATAGTTAAATATTTCTTGTTTTTAACGTTGCGTTTATAGTGAATTATAGAGGTTTGAATTGACAAAATTTTAATAAGATGACGTCAAATCAAGACTCGTTTATTATACAACTACTTGTTTCCACCTCCAAGTAATATATTTTTTTTAAAAAAAATCAATTGACTATTAACAGTTTTTATTTATTATTTCTTAAATTGATTATCCTTTAAAAGCCACTGCGTATTGTAAATTTATGGTAATTAATTAGCAATTTGTAAATTCAAATCTCTATACCTCACTAACGCGACGTTAAAAACAAGAAATATTTCACTATTCGACTTTTCAACTGTTTGTTATTGATACACCATTCACTTTAGGAGACGTCACCGATTGGCCTTTCCAGATTTTCTCGAAGTAAGTTCATTGATAGTCTGCCAAGTCTTTCTGGAATTGACTTTGTATTCATGAAAACTATTATGATAGTAGGATTGCTTTGCTAATCTGATTTCGTTATTCACTATGTTACGTTGTTTTTTAAATTGCATCCAGTCAAAAGGATCTTTAGATTTGATGACGTGGCGTAATCATCTACGATAAGGGCTATTCACCCCCTCATTAGGGGTTTTCACTTACGTCATATCAAAAGTCAGAAGGATTAAACAACAGATTTCGATTCCAGTTTAAAACTACATATCTGGGCCAAATGTTGAAGCGCAAGAGAATTTCGTTCAAGAGTTATAGGCGAACAAGTATTAGACATTTTTAGAAAGAAATTTATGGAGCTGCCATCTTGGTGCCCCACTCATGGCGGCCAAAAATTCATACTCTTAATTACACCAAAAATCAAATCACAAAATATCGTATTCGCTATAAGTTCCATTAAATCGGCTTATAAGTGTCTGTAATGCAAAAATAACTTTGAATAGCATGACACATTTAAAACCTTTATAAATCGGTAGCAAAACATCGTTGAAGCCTGAAACTTTTTTTTTGAAAGATTATAACACAGGAATCCACAGCTTTTGAATTTTTATGACGTCATGTGCAAACCCCCAATTGGCTTTCTCGAACACGGTTATCTCCCCAGGTTATCTTGAATACCCACTCTCTCTAATATATCCCCATAATATATATCTGTAAAACCTTTATCTGTAACTATTAGGGTGCGTTCGATTGGGAAATCCGGATTTCAAAATCTAAATCCGGATTTCGGATTTCCATTGTTCATGGAAATCCATCGCGGAGAAGGATTTCGGTAATTGGAAATCCGTTTTTGGATTTTGCGTTTTTTTGGGAAATCCGAAACTCGATTTTCGAAATCCGGATTTCCCAATCGAACGCACCCTTAGTATAGAAAAGAATATCTTTAGTCCAGATTGCCTGCGCACAGACTTCTTCTTTCCACTCACGATGTCGCACACAATTTCTAAGCTGCACTGTATGTCAAGCCTGGCCTAAAACAGTCTATCCTGACTCTCAATTGTTCTGCTATCTCTTGGCTTGCATAGCAGGCACCGGTTTATTCATACAGCTGTAGGTCGCAATCTCGAGGATGCGTGCGCGAGGGGTACGAGCGTGTCCCCTCGCGCGCGCAAAGCTATCCCTTGGAGAAATGATTCAGAATACTATTCATAGTCTAGCTGGTTTTCCAGGCAATGGCTTATAAAAAGAACAAAAATAAGTTACAGACAGTGACTTAAACAATCATTCAACATCATTATTTTTTTTAATAGAGAAAATTTGACTATTCCATATATTTCTACAAAAATACAATAATTATTGTAATTTCCATTTACAAATAATTTATTAGTAAAGTATATAATTTGTGTAGGAATTCTGCACAGATAAATATATTTCAAAGCATTTAAAAGGAATGTATTTATATATGTTATAATTTTTAGATGTATTGGTGATTTCTTTTTATTACTGGCCCATTTTCACTGATGCTAACTATTTAACAATTACATTATGAGCTCAAGATTTCTATCACTCCTAGAAATCAAGAGCGAATAATCTAATTGTTTTAGTATAAATCTTCTAGATGTTCAAAACTTAACAACAAGACAGGCTCACGTTTTTATAGAGGTTTTGCACGGCAGCCATGTTGCATGGCAGGAACAATGAAAATGTTTTGCATTAGAAAGAACATTCTTTCCCATAGGGAAAAAGAATCTATTGTTCCTGCCATGCAACATGGCTGCCGTGCAAAACCTCTATTGAATGATATAAATAGGTCACGCCACTCGTGGAGTGATAGTGAGTTGTATAGCCAATAAGAGAACAGCATTTGTGATTTATAATAACAAATGTTTTTACTTACATTGTATGAAAAATACTGTCTTCGTTATATTAATAAATTTGTCTAATTAATTCATAAATAGAATTCAACTAATACAATTTAGCTAACAAATTTGAATTTTCCCCTCCCACAAATTTGCAAAATATAATAGCATAATTTCATATTACTATATAATAGTAATAATATAATTATTATTATAATAATTTATTAATATTTATAAAATGTATTTTATTATAATTTTAGAAGCATTTTGTTATATTAATATATACAGAACAGTATACAGTGGTGTACTATGTTACTGGTGGCTTGCACTGCCTTGTTCTGTAGTCATATCAATCAATAACTAAAGAATCTTGAATCACTTTCTTTTTTCCTCTAAAAAAATAATATTGTTTTTGTATACAGTTGCCTGTATTATACCTACAAAACCAAACAAAAAACTAATAATAAACTAATAATAAATAATAATTTGTCATTTAATAACTGCAAAATTTAGTGTTAGCAAAAATTAGTGTTAGCAAATATTACTAAAGAAGCTCTTTTTAAAAATATATATATTTATACCAGTGTACAAAAAATTGTGTACAATTGCCAGTATAACTTCTGAGTCTTCAGTCTCGCACAATTTAACAAAGGATGCTAGATAAAAGTAAAATCTTTAAATTTCAGAATTTTAAAAGGTAAATTTTCCTCAAGTTAGCAATGAGCCTGCAATGATAGCCAGTTCTCGGGCTCTCTCCTGAAGACGCACAACTTCTTTTTATGCATCATTTGTAATATTAAAACACAAACAATTATCATTTATTGTACAAGGTTGAGCAAAAGATCTCACAGATCAATTATTAATCTGCTTGTCACTGACAAATCAGGATATTTTGCAATAGTGGATTTCAATAATTGTTTTACCATTCGAAAAACTATTTTTTTTATTTAATATTTATGCATAACTGCTAAAATAGAGCAGAAATAGGGCTGCCATTGTAGAGGATGGGAGCAAAACAATCATTATTTGCAGCAAAAAAACTTTGCAACATTGTGCATAAGGACAGAATTATTTGTAGGCGTGCAGTTATTCACAGGTTATGTGGCCAATTAAAGGGAAGAAAAAATCTATCGAATGATAATATGTACTTATTGACTAAGTGGGAGGGCCGGATGGGAAAATATTTGGCTCAAGGTGATGGGTGATGGCGTACGGACCGAGCGCAGCAAGGTCCGTGTGCCATGACTGTGAGCCAAATATTTTCCCATCCAGCCTGACCTAACTTAGTCAATAAGTGTTTTATCATATGATCAATTTGGAGACAAAATTACTTGAAATATTAACGCGCGAGGCCGTCCGCTTTTGCAGTAGGACCATACGCTTTTTTCAGGCCCCGCTCGCGCAAACGTGTATGGCCCTCATACGGGACTTTCATCAATGGTTTTGCAAAGAAAAGGTTTGCAGGGCCGTACAGGTCATATGATAAGAACCAATATCGTACCATTTCTAAGTCAACTAATCAGTATTCAAAAGAAAAACAGCATTCATTAATTTTTCCCCTAGGTGGGTTTTAGTTGTTGCCATCTATATTTCCTTGGTAAAGCAGATTTCTTTTGTTCAAATCTATACTAAGTTCTTTAATATTTTTATTTATTTCCCCATGAGGCTATGTTGGAATATACCCTTCACTAGTCAGCATCAATAAGATCAGAGGTAGCTGTGTTGCTCTTAGCAGCCATGATTGATAGATGTGTCTGTATTTCTAGGATTGTTTACATTTCTCCTCACTGTTTTTTAGAGGATTGCCATCTTGCTTGTAGTGCAGTGAAGATACTCCCAGGTAACTGTTGATGGGCCTCTATCAGTTTTTGAATTTCCCTCTGAGCCTGTAAAAGTTACAAAGAAATTTTATGCATTAGATGGCCATAAACATAACCAAATTCCCTGATTATTTTTATTTAATTCCATTTTCAAAATTCTTAATTATACTTTGTGATATCTCAGTACATAATAATTTATAATGATAATAATATCCCTTTGCATAAGATTGCCTTCTGCTAAAAGTGCACCTTAAAAAAACAAAATTGTTTTTTCGCTTAATGAACTCTATGTACGTTGAAAAGTTGAATAGTTAAATATTTCTTGTTTTTAACGTTGCGTTGGTGAATTGTAGAGGTTTAAATTACAAAATGTTAATAAGATGACGTCAAATCAAGACTCATTTATTTTACAACTACTTGATTCCGCCTCCAAGCAGGCTTTTAGCCAGAAATTGAAAAGTGGCCGTCCAGAAGATATTTTCCATCATAATTTTTTAAAGGATTAAGTGCAATTTTCATGAATTTCTTCAAAAAGTGGGCGTCCACAGGACGCCTGGACGCCCTGCTGGCTAAAAGCTTGCCTCCGAGTAATATTTTTTTTTACAAATCAATTGACTATTAACAGTTTTTATTTAGTATTCCTTAAATTGATTATCTTTAAGCTGTGAACTGTGTATTGTAAATTGAAGTAGAAGTAATGGTACAGTCTTGATTTGACGTCATCTAATTAGTATTTTGTAAATTAAAATCACTATAACTCACTAATGCGACATTAAAAACAAGAAATATTTCACTATTCGACTTTTCAACGTACATTGAGTTGATTAAAACAAAAAACCACCGGGACTATGTACATAGTAATTAATAAAGCTACACTGAGCCTTAGTACAATTTATAAGAATCAATAACTATGTTATCCAATAATGGCCATCACAGAAAAACACCTAAATGGAGCTGAGCAACCAAGCATATACCACTGTGGCTAGAAGAGGCCAGAAAAGACCTGCCTTAAAAACTCCTTGGGAAAAAAATTGATAGGAAATCTGAGTAAGAACCAAGGCTCAAGCTCCAAGCAGTTTTATTAGCAGCCCTTCCTATGTGGCTATACAATTCAAAAATTAACAGAGCTAATCAGAGAAAGTGGTGTCAGCCTAGAATGGCATTCCACATGCTATACAAGTTTAATATATACATCCCCAAAATTACCCATAATGCACTGGCATCCAAACCAACAGGGCTGAGCAGGGCCTGTCGTTTTCGTGATGCAGAAATATTACATTTCAGGCTAATTCGTAGCCACTCAATCGCCAGTGAATGTGATCACTCAGTTTGAATGGACATGCACCATTATTATTAATTATTGATATATTATAATGGAAAGATTCAGAAAAACCTGGAGAGAAATGGCATAGATCGCATGAGATTGAGGGAGTGCATGGAACTGGGAACATTGTTCCCAATTTGACCAACACCCCAAAATGTCTTGGTAATTTGGTAATCACTCTCACTTAAAGACGTTCGCGCAAAAATCTTCTAACATTGATTTTTTTATAAAACTTTTGCTACAGCTAAGTTATGAGCTATTCGTGTCAGAAATGCAAAAAAATGAGGGGGTCACCGACTTCGTTTCCGAGATAAGCTATCTGAAAGGTGACCCTAATTTTGAAAAATTGGTCTTCCTTACGGGATACGACCCCAATGTCTGTTAGTCTAAAAATATTGCAAATGAACCTCTAAAATGCAACTTTCCTTCCCAAATTTTATGCGAGTAGGTCTGTTCAGCAAATTCATTCACCTGGTGATGTTCCTTGAAGTAAATTTCATCTTTAAACGACAGCATTTGCAAACTCTGACAGCCGCAAGTTGGCAGGATTCGTTGTTGCGTGGGTAGAAAAATGGAAAAAAATTGAACTTCCTACATTGATTTTTTGTTCATTTTTTCACAATCTGTCGAGAATTGGCAAAGAAAATTATCTATCAAAAAAAAAATTGGGGGTCACCGACCATCCAAGTGAGTTAAATCTAAGCATAGTTAACGCAACGGCTATCAGCCCTTTATGCACTTAAATTTCTCCTCTTGCGCGCGCGCTTGTACATGACGTAGCATTGCATTGAGACATGAATTGCGTGCGCAGTAAGGATGCGCATAAACAATTAGCGCGAACGTCCTTAAGGTGTTGTTCATCATATTATCAAGTTTAGCACTTCTTTTAACTATATATTTATTTATTTATTTACTTATTTATGACATAAAATATTTATCTTAAGGATTTTTGTAAAAATGAGTCCAATTAATAGCAGAGCATTAGATACCGGTACAATGTCCATACAATGCTCACCTTGCCAGCTAGCTCATCACATGACAGTTTAGGATCATAACAAATGGGCTCTCCTATAAAGGTTCTTAAAAAGTTGCAAACTATTAAAATATTAAATGACGTTGCTAAAAGTCATTTTAATAATTCATGACCAGAACACAAAGAAAAAACTAACATGTAGGAGGTTTGGATACCGGTCTTAATTTGAATAGATTTTGGCAATTTTATTCCTTCACTTCCTTCATATTATAATGATCAGTTTGAGAACCTACATGTATTATCAAACACTTGAAAGAGTGTTTCATCAGTTTTCCAAACACCTTGAAGTGGGTTAAAAACTCAGCTGTGCCTCGTTTTTCAACCCACTTCTCGGTGTTTGGATATTGCGTGATGAAACACTCTTCCTCATGTTTGATATATTACCTATAAATGATTATAATAACAAGGACAGTCAATCCCGCTTAACACCGACACCCCAATCATACACAGACACCCCAAAAATACGGGCAATTCTCTGGTCCTGACAGTGTCCATTATTCAATAAATATAGTTTGACTGACATGTTTTTTTTTTGGCTGATTTACTGTTTAAATAATATTTGTACCAGTCCGCATATTGCCAAATGAATATTAATTTTTCATCCCTTTCCCCTATTCTCCCATGCTAGTACCCACCTTCTTGTCCCTCCATCCCATGCCTGCTACTCTGCTTCTCTCCCCCCCCCCCCCCCCCCCCCATCCGCCCACCCTCCACCGTCCCCCCTCCCCAAACCAAATACCTCTGGAGTGTTTCTGCTTCAAAAAATACATAAATTATATCAAAACATAACAAGATTAAATTTCTACCTTAACTTGACTGGAAATCCTCCATACAGTGGTACTAAAGGTAACTTTGTCCATTCATACAATTTACGAAACCACTCTGCAACATAACCACAATGTTTCTTGACTAAAACAAATAAATAATCTTAATCTGGGAATGGTCAAAAACTAATAACAGAGCATTTAACTTATTAGGCACACACATCAACACCCATAATTTTCTAAATCTATAAACTATCATTCTATATATCGGGTATCTATTGTATACATACATCTCATTACAAAAATTAAAAGGTGGCTCACAACAG
This sequence comes from Cladopsammia gracilis, assembly GCA_022457155.1. Lineage (NCBI taxonomy): Eukaryota > Metazoa > Cnidaria > Anthozoa > Scleractinia > Dendrophylliidae > Cladopsammia > Cladopsammia gracilis. The sequence continues at coordinate 3,276,976 of JAJGOT010000006.1, forward strand.
TTTCTAGTAATAATTTTCCAGTTAACTTACCGGTACACTTTGATGACTTTGATGGATCAATACTATAACATTACCACACTTTGTCAGTTGATGTTACAATAATGGTAACAAACAAATGTCCAGTCATTGTTGAAAAAGCTTTGGTCATTGTCATGACATAATAGGTTAACATAGTAACAGCATAACCTGTTAAAGACACCCTTAATTTTAGCTTCAAGTGCTTATGGCTAAATGTACAAAGTGAGCTTGGAGACCCACTTTTTAACCTGTGAATACATGCAAGCATAACGAACGGGTTATCGGTAACGGTGGCAAATTCACTCACTCACTCACTCCTTCCATCAGCTGTAAACTTCAAGATGTAATGCTTTGTTACGAATGCATTTTGTAACAAGAACAAGGTGATTTGTTGTAAAAGAATCTAAACAACAATAAGCTTAAAGTGCTGTTTATTATGTTGTACATTACGTGGTTGTAACTTTTGAGTCTGTGGATGAGCAACATTTAAATCAATCGATACAACGTTTTTTGCAAAGTTTAAAAAAAATTGTGGTAACGGGTTCAGAGCCGCCATAAATTATTTTCCATTCTCCACTCAAGACACTGAGTGCAACAATTACTACACATCAATTGAAGGGGTGAGTGGAATAAAGCCCTAAGTGAATTCTGATCAACTGCTAGCTTCTCCTTCCAGTTTGTCTTGTATATGCTCATATAACAAAAGGAGAATTTGGCTATAGATCACAAGTCACTTAGGGCCTTATCCCAAACTGGAATAAGGCCTTCAGTGACTCCTGATCTGAAACCAAATTCTCCCTTTGTTACATGAGCGCATATACAAGACAAACTGGAAGGAGAATCTGGCAGTTGATCACAAGCCACTTAGGGCTTTATTTCACCCACCCCTTCAATTAGATAAACTAGCCATGATATTAACTTACTTCTTCCTATTTGAATGGAACGTATAGCTTCTCTGATATTTTGAGTGTAAATTGGATAAATAGGCTTTAAAAGCAAAGAAAAAGAAAAGACAATTAACTCCTTGTAGGTATACTGCATATTATTATTTGACTGTGACATGATTTTACCTTATAGGTAATGTTTACTACATGAGTGGGAGTGTTGTATCGGCCTATACAATGAACTGAATACTACGCACTCTGTGATTGGTCGTTGCCTATGATCTATCAGAGTACAAATGCACGGCTGATGTCAAAGAAAAAGTGTTTGCTTCGTTTTGTCCAACATGCCACAGTTTTGTAAATGTTTGCAAGATTATTCTGGATTGAGCAAGTGAAAGCCTCGAAAAATGTTTAGAAGAAGCTGTTTACGAGCAAGAAAAAGAAGGAACCAAGACGAATAGTGTTCTTGGTGACTTGAAAAATACCTAAACTTGAACAAATCTTTGAACAGTCGAGCACTACGAGGCATTAGTTCGTAATTTTACTCTTTTTACTTTTCTGTTCATTGTATAAAACAAATAGATTCCATTTTGCCGTGTGTCTGTTCAGTTATATAGATTACAGAAGATGTCAACATGTGGCAAGATCAGTGACACACTCGCCGGCCACTTTTTTGTAATTCTTACCACATTTTGACATCATCTGTGATCTATAACTGCATGAACAGACACACAGCCAAATGGAACCTATTTGTTAAATGCAATCACAAGGTGCAGCCGAGTGAATGTATATTGCCGATACAATACAGACGTGAAATTCACATTCCAGATATAACTCACTTAAGTGGTTGTATCTAATTTATATATCAGATACAACTTACGAATAAATAAATAAAACTAGTGGTTGTATCTAATTTACATATCAGATACAACTCACTAGTGGTTGTATCTAATTTACATAATTATCAGACACAACTCACTAGTGAGTTGTATCTGGATTACAGGGTAACCATGCGATTGGAATGGCTCATTTCTATTTGTTAGTACCCTTATGAATTATTAATGAATTTTACGAGTGTACTACACAGTAGATTGTCGTATTAAGACATGAGCTTTCAAGACACAAGCTATTATAAATACAAGAATTTTAGTCAAATAATAATTAAAACCCTTATTATTTGACAGTTCAACAGATAATACATATGGACATTTTACTTAACCCATCTTGTAAAAGATCCGCACATTTAACTATTATAGCGCGAAAGTGCACGTGATATCTCCTAATTCTTAGCCGACGAGGCCGTAGGCCGAGTCGGCTAAAATTAGCCGATATCACGCAAGCTTGAGCGCTATAATTGTTTTATAATTCAACACATTGATAACAAAGCACAGTTTGAAGAAAAAATATCGAGGCCGGTCCGTCATTTTTGCATTCTCTTGTAAAAATGTGAAATTTACCGCCATCGTTGGATATACGTCATGTAGATATAGCATATGTTGATAACTTTTTGACCATATTTGGGCAGTGTATCAATGTGTTGAATTATAAATAATATTATCTGTTAAACCATGAAATAAGGTGTATTACGTTTTTTAAAGCCCATTTCACTGCAGTGTATAGATCCAGGGTTTTTTTAACATTTATAAAATCTATATTCACCAGAGGCACACCAAAGAACATGTGGCGAAGAATGGCGGAAAAAGAAAGGAATAAATTTGGCTGGAAAAGTTGGGCTGAGATCCAGCTAGCTAAAAGCAGGCTAGAATGGAGATCTTTATTTGCACCCTATGTGACCCTGATTTAGAGCCAAAAAATATGACTCAACAACTGCTTCAACCATCATGAGTCACCCATGTCCATTAAACCTGTTGATCTCACAAAGTAATTCTAATTTCTTAAAATAAATATTAAATTTATTTAAGATCTAACACATATTTTTTTTATTGCATGAATCAATAGACATTATTTTATCTTACTGTGTGTTGATTTTTAATTTATTTTCTGAAATATAAGCCCTAGACTCAAGAATGACCTTCCATAAGGTAAATCTCGGATGGAATAAAAAGAAAAATGCAGAGAGCGTCCCTCCTCATCATTCAATGATGAATTTGCACTTAAACCAAAACACACCATTTTTTCTATCACTGAAATGGGGGAGGGGTTGTCTTAATTTTTCATTTGAATTGTCCAAGATTGTAGGTTGAAGTGATTCACTTACCACTTTAGCTTCAAGTGCGACCTTGGCAAATCCCCGCCTTCCATTCCAAATCATCGTGTAATACTCATCAGAGAATAAAGCTTCCCTGACTCCTCCTGGTGAAATGGCCAACAATTCCCCATTCTACAAAAGTATTATATACAGTACAGGGTTGGAAATTAGTACTCGCCCACTCACCAATCAGTGTTCCAGATAAGAGAGGGGTCTCAGGTCAAAAACTCAACAAAGGCTGCTTTCCTGACTTGACAAATAAACTTAAAAAGGAATAAAATAATGATAATAGGCCATACGCTACTGTGATTGTATGTTTTTACTCTCAAGCTTTCGTCGGACACCGACATCGTCAGGAGAAAACTGAAAGAATTTACATAAAAGGTCCCCCTCCCTTTTGAATATTTTATTTTGAATCTTTTGTCAGTCTGAATTCTTTGTTTAAGTGTTTTTGCTTTTGTTTAGGTGTTACATCATAATCCACGCTAGTCTTTATATTGCTTCGCATTTATGTAAATTCTTTCAGTTTTCTCCTGACGATGTCGGTGTCCGACGAAAGCTTGAGAGTAAAAACATACAATCACAGTAGCGTATGGCCTATTATCATTATTTTATTTCATTGCAACACGATGCTACTGAAAGACAACTTCATTACTTTAAAACTTAAAAAGATTTAGAGAGATCCACAACCTGTTGACCCCTTAAAATTATTCATTGACTCGCTGCCTTTACAAAATAAAATAAAAATACAAATAAATGTTGTTTATAGTGGACGAGCACTTAGCTATCAAGCTATTTCACAGGCATGCCACTTCAAATACAGAAACAAATATTGCAAATAGAAACATAACATTTTAAAAATCCCAACTGGCAGGAGGCAAACCAGTTGGCTATTTTACAAGCGTGGTCGAGGAGTTGAACTCGGGTCTAACGTGAAACAACTCCAGCAAGTGGTCAGAGCGGGACTTGAACCCAGGACCTCCGGATTTCAAGTCCGACGCCCTAACCACTCGACCACACTGCCTCCTTTGAAGGTCAACCGGAACACTGCCAATGTGTGTGTTTGGTGATTATGATTTTCATCATCAGGTGAATAAATCATATGATAACTTGTATGGAAGTTTGGCACAAAATATTTCATGTTAATATGTGAATGTAGATGTTGTGGTTCAAATTTTTCTTTGGTTTAAAAATTTTTAAACCAGTTTGATTTTTGTTTTCCTTTGTCTCAGAATATGGTTATGAATCTGAGACAAAGGCAAAATAAAATTGAACTGGTTTGAAAATTTTCAAACCAAGGAAAAATTTGAACCACAACATAGACATCACATCTATCAGCTAGAGGTGAGATTTCTAAATTTTAGCAGCTGAAGAGGAATTTTGTTTCCGAGCTAGTAAAAACTAATCCAGAAAGTGCATTCTGAAAGTCACTTTCCCTGCTGGCAGGTGCTTTCAAAATTAAGCCTCCATTACCCTATATACATAATAAATAAAAATACATAAAGCATCTAATCTCCAGGTCTTCCAAATATATCTAACTAGAGATTTGGGTGTCATGTATTTCTTAAATATGAAATCAATTTCTTTTCAGACAACTGGTTTTCTAGTTTAAACTAGAATTAATGTCTAGTTGAATAATAAATTGGATTAAACAGCTTAGATGGTAAAAACATTTCCAGTACTTTGAGGTGCAAAGAAGTTTACAAACCTTAAGAATCTGTACACACTGCTCTCTAGAACGTCCTTCAACAGCTCCACAAACTTCTAGAAGTAGCTGAAAGCCTTCATAAAAATCATATTATTTTTATATTACACAATTTTAAAAAACAAGAAAATAGTAATTGCTGCAGAAACATATGTTACTGATTAACTAGTGTAACCTGGCTGGCCAGCTCGATTAGCTCGATTAGGGACGGACCATTAGAAAAGTGATGGGGGGGGGGGGGGGGGTGGGGCAAAAGCAAAAAAAAAAATTTTCCCAGTAAATTATTAAGAAAAAAAAATATTCCCACGCATTATCGCAAAAAAAAAAAATCTGCCCAAGGACAATTAAAAAATAAACTATTTAAAAAAATATATATTCCAGCCATCGAGTGAAAAAAAAAAAAGATTTCCACCTTAGGTGGACAAAAAAAAAATTCTTCCCACCCCCCCCCCCCCCCCATCACTTTTCTAATGGTCCATCCCTTAGCATTTTAGTTACTCTGGGTAATATTACCTATTTTTGTTTATAATTCTATGTTGTAAAAAATATTATGCTCTTTGTAAAGTATGGTAATAAAGTGTGTGTTGTTGTTGTTGTTGGGAAAATATTGGTTGAGTTCTTTTTTGCAGTCATGGACCAAGCCAAAGGCAAAGTCCACAAGCTTGCAAAAAAAGAATGAGACCAATGTTTTCCCCGCAACATGGGCCGAACAAGCTAGTTCAATAGAGTATAAATATTATTATGGCTCTTTTACAAATTTGGCAGCATTAAATACCATATCTATTTTGTATGTATGTATATATTTCAAAAACAAAAGTTGGGTTTGCCTGCAAGGGTTATTGCAATAAAGAAGCTCCATTCTTAGCTTTGTCAACTGCTTTGAGCTTTTGGCACTTACTGGTATACCTTATATTATGCATTTTAAATGGTCGCATTTGTGGGGTTCCATAATAAAGGAAATTAATAACGGTCATCGGTCGAGGACTCTATTGGGGCTTGTTGGTCCCCTTAACAGGGCAGTCAGAATATTAAACTGAGCATGTTTAGATTAAGAAAGAGCTTTTTCAGGGCCAGAAAAAAGTGGCTGTAATAACAAGGTACTATGGTCTAAGGGGAGCTCAGGCATAATAGTGGTCAATGGGGAGGTGCAAAGGCCTTTTACAGGGTTAGAAAGTTTGTGGTCACTTTTTTAGGTGAAAGATTTTGGTGAGGGTCAGCTAAAAGTGTAATCTTTTTTTGCTAAGAGAAAAGGGACTTTTGGGGGGTTACGTTCTGGGCTGGACTTTTTTGGGTTTAACAATTTAAACAAGTGACACACTCAGTTGTAAACACACTAATGACATCACTGGAACCCAGGTCCTTGTCTAATATGCCTAACTTGTGTTGCTTGTTAAAATATGTTCCCACCACTATTAAGTGACTTATTTGCCCATCAAAATAATTCTTAAAACATCTATTTTCAGATTATAGAAAAAAAAAAACGGTAGTGAAATTTCACTTCATGTGCACTTTAATACAAAAATACATAATATTATTACTAACATAATATTTTATTACCAAACCTGGTATTTGAAATAGAAATGTGGCTGCTACATTTCTGAGTCTTCTCTTTTTACAAAGTATAAGTCTGGCAAGAATATAGTACATATCAAGCGGCAATGCTCCATGATAGTATATCAACAAAGCTGGACCCTCATCTGGCAACTTATCCATTCCAATCAATTCATAACCTGGTAAAATGAAAAATAAAATAATGTACTTAGTCACTATGAGTTTTGAAAGTAGTTAATTTAGCCCCATATCTTGCAAAAATATATACCCCAAGCGGCCAAAAAAAATTCAGTCTCCCCCCCCCCCCCCACCCGCCCTTTTGCAATGCCAGACTGAGTATGGATCCATCATTGACTTGCCTAATGAATAAATGCCTCCTCCGAATTACAAGCCTCTTTCTCATTAATGCCCCATTAATATTCTCCAAAAGAAAACAAAATGCCCTAGGCTTTTCTTAGAGAGGGTTTATTTATTTTAGCCATACAGTACATTCCTGCTGGAATTAAATTTTTACACCTGTATAAGACATGTAAAGGAGGTTGGTTTAAAAAGATGTTTGACCTTTGGTAGGATTTGGACACATGACATCTTTTAACCAGCTTCCACTTGCAAGAGTGCCCCAAGATCAAAACAAGAAAAAAATCCTTAATTTCATTTTGCAACATATTCGAGAAACAAACAAAACCAAAAGAAAAGTACTGGGGTGTTTCTTCCAGAGTTGCATGACAGATTCATGGGGGTCACCAATAATTTCCGGTTTAGATATCCTGTATGGTATATATAAGTTACTCTTATACAATATCTGACAGGTTTAAGAGCTTCTGTATAACCCTTCAAAAAATTTGGTCCTCTAATTAAACCCAGTTTAATTCAAAGTAAACACAATTGGGCAAAACCAGTGAAAAAATTCCCCAAACTTAGCAGATCTTTAAATATCCATCCTGATTCCTTAGTAAAAATATTATTTTTTTCTATAAACAGCTGCGTTGATTATAATTATGTAATCCATATTCCCGCGGGGGAAATATGAGGATTTCCTGTTCACATTTCACGAACACACAGGCAGGATTTTATCATGATAACATTACGTGAATAAGACGTTATATTATAAGCAATGGTTTGGGAAGAGAAAATTCACTTAAAAGTTGAGCTTGTTTTCTGATTTCAATGTATAGCCAAAATCTGTCAACCCACAACGTCAGGCATAACAATTTAAAAGTTTTTGGAGAAAATAACAAAAAGGCTACTGTATTTTTCACCGGCATCTGGCACTGTTGAAAATGGGAGCCTCGCAAATTATTAACGCCAACAACCAACGAAATTAATGCGCGCACAACAAAAAAAACGCAGTAAGACGAAAAGAAGGAATTGTCGAGCAAAAAGTTACAATATACAACTTTTTCTATACGTAACAGCCAATCGGCGCAAGCAAAAATTAAAAAAGTTAAAAAGCGCGAGACTGTGCGAATGAAAGATTCAATCTCTCCTATCTTTCATTTCCGCTGATTTTGCTCAGCTTAAACTTTGTCTCTCCGTGAATATCTACTACTGGGTCTTCAAGAAAAAAACTCACCATGCCAAAGGGTTCCATGCGCGTCAAAAACGGCGGCCACGGTCTGCTGTGCGCCGTCCCAAAAATTGCCCGCGTACGCGTCGTAAATTTGACGCCGTCTATGCCGATAGACGTGCAAGAAAACGGCGCTTCCGTACATCATGATAACGAGAACTATGGGATACACAAATACAACGACAAAAGGCGAAAGAAGAATCATGAGCCAGTCCATCTTGCTCACAGCACATGACCTGGTGTTTTGATCCCGGAGATTGCGTTGAACTCTAGGACGTCTAGGAGCCAAGGTTTAGGACCGTAATGTGTCATGTACGTCAACACAAAGTGTATCCTAGCAATTTGCACAGAAAAAAAATTCCAAAATTCTAAGCTCTTATTTGTTAAATTGGCTTTTATAATATTTTATTTTGATCTAAAAAATTACAATGAAGCAAGGTGTTTCAAAAAGTCATCGCATGAAAATGAGAGGGCAAACTGCGTGATTCCATACATGAAGAAATACCGCCAACGAATACCCCGCTGACATAGAGGAAGTGCGTTCGAGCGGCCGTTCGAGCGCTTGCCATGCGAATTCCGATCGAATTAGAAGTATGTTTAGTACCGCTCCCAAAGGATTGTAACCTTACAACATTCTCAATTCGAGTGCTTTATCATAGCAGCAAGAAGTGAGAAGAGAAAATGTCGACGGCAAAAGGTAAAGATCCTATTCTTGACAATTTAATTTGGAGCGATATCGAGTACAGACTGTTCGAATTTGTTGATCGCTTTCCGTTGCCACAAATAGTCAAGGTAACCGAAGGTTACTACGGCCCAACGGAAGACTCTTGCATCGGAGCTGAGCAAATACTGACCCTCCACTGTGTGAAATCAACGGAGAAAGTCTTAGCGCGCGACAGGAAGAAAAGAGAGTTGAACATTCCTTTGAACTGTTCGGAAAAGGTCGAGATTCGTCCCGCTGATTTCCGAGGCATCTATGAAACCGTTGAAGAAATCAGCAGGATTCCGACCAAGTTTGTACGGGTGACTCAAGGCTATTATGGTCTGGACGAGGATTCTGTATGCGTCAATCCCGGAGATAAGCTGGAAGTTATTCGTGTTGAATACGGTCTTGGAGGAAAAGAAGACTGCGTACTCTTTCACAATGAAGAGCGCTGTCCCGTCAGGCTGCCTTTCAGCGTCTCAGCAGGATTTCAGCCCTTACTCGATGGACGGGAGTATTACCTTAAAGAACTGATCGCAACATCGCCCAAGCTGCCACTGTACTTTCAGTTCGTTGAGCCACCATCCATAACTCGACGATCAAGTGAACAAGTGTTCAACACTTCACTCGGAGTTCTGTCACTAGAAAAGGCTTACCAAGATGCAACTGTGATTTGCACAACCAAAGAGGGTAATGTTAGAACAGTGGTCAGTTGCCCTAAGCACCTGCCAATCACAATTAATGTGGCACGTGGTGCACTATCAGATGACAAGGATTACGTTCGCATTTGTCGTGTATTCCATGATGGTGTGAGCCTCTCAAAGATTGAGAACATGGAGATTCAGAATATATATGCATCCAGGGACACCATAAGAGAGTACGAATACCTTGCAGAGGTTGTACCACCACCTGTTCCTCCTCGTGACAGTTCCTCTGAGGACACCCCAACTTCAAACCAGCAAGTTCCTGCAGCAGATACCAACGAATCACCAGATTCTGATGATGGTCATGAATATACTTATATTGATGACTACGAACTACCACCTCCTCCCCCTTCCATTGCTACACCAGAAGCACAGAAAAGTGATACTTCACCAATACCATCCAGTTATCCGGTTCAAGGAAACACTGATTCAGATAAAAATTCTGATGAATTAATGGTACCTAATAATAATGATGAAGATTATGTGTACCTGCCATCACAACCAAAGAGTAGTGGGACCACAGTAGAAAATCAAGAGCCTGTTGCTCCACCACGCAAAACAAAATTGGACACCAGTAAAAGTATGGACAGCAAAAAACCACCACCACCTGTGAAGCCCAAGCCATATTTAAAAAGAGTGCAGTCAGAACCACAGCCGAAAAGGCAGGACTTCAAAGTACCAGATGATGTGTCCCAGATGACAATAAGTGAAGTTTCCCAATTCTTGGGTCATTTCCACTTTGGAGATTACGTTGAAGTGTTTGCCGAGAATGAAGTAGATGGTACTCTGCTTGCCAGTCTGGATGATGAAGAACTGAAGTCACTTGGAATGAATGCGTTTCAGTGCAAGAAACTAAAGAAACTGGTTGGTGGGTGGAGACCAAGAGAATAACAGTCAATCCATGTTAGATTCCTGTAGTAGTAACAATGTCTGGTATTGATTTCATGGTGGTGCAGTGATACAGTATTAGTTACTATATATATATTAGTATAAACAAATTCACACCACTTATTTCTAACAGGTGATTACGACCACTGAAACAACATGATCATATTAATAGGGTCTGATCAGGTTATCTCAGTCTTCAGATATGAAAATGACTGCATGCGCTTCTTTTCAGGTGAAAAAAAAATATAGGAAGGGTTTTACCTCTGTCAGTGTAAAAACCTGCAAAACTCACGAAATTCACGAAAGAGGTAAAACAAGGAAAACAAAAAAGAGTGCAAGACAACAATACATGTGTAGGTAGAAATAGGTTGATAACAAAAAAACAGGTTTTTACACCAAGGATCCAAAATTAGCCTCAAAGGATCCAAAATTAGCTTAGGTGGTTGTAAACCATGGCATAAAGTCCTTTTGCAACACAATGTTTTGGGGAACATATCAGTGTTGCAAAAAACACTTGTTATCTCAAGCTTTTGTTACATAAAAAAAGCTTTCTCGAGAGATAGCACAATTTAGCTTTAAGCATGGAAATGAATTTTTGCATTATAGACATGCTTGAATATTATTATTTGGTAGGTTTGAAAGGTGTGGGATGAAGTTTAGAATTAAGGCAGGATGTGGAATGAGTGGTTTTAGGATAAAAGTTTGACTGGCATGAGCCAAAACCTGGTGTTGAAAGCAGTATACAATTTAATAGTCAAATTGAATTTTGTTCAACTTGCTGGAAATGTGCTTGCAAATATACACAGTTGCAAAGAAGCCAAATGAATGCAAGTATTGAAATTATTGGAGTGAGTAATTTCTCAGAAGCTTATTTAACTTTTCAGCCTTGACGGTGATGGAACACTACTTCACAAAGTTACCAATGAAAATTTATTTTACAATGTAAGACATACAAAGGGAAAATTATCTTAATTATATAATATAATGTTATGAATCAAATTCTCCTAGAGCTAAGTTAGCAGTAGGTCTCCATCAGTTGAAGTCGACCATGGGTGATATGCCCTAGTTGTCGGTCTCGCTGTGGCTGGAGCAGCATCGGGTGTGGCTGATGAGGCCAATGCAGGAATGGCAGCCCCTGTCGCAGTGGCCACATCGGTGTATGGTCTCTGGCTGGTTGGCAAAGTTTTGTTCATAGTTTGTCGATGACTATGAACTAGAGCTAACAGTTACTTTAACAGAAGGAAGTTTAAACACTAGAAATTAATTAAGACTTAAAAAAATATATATAAAATATAAGACTTAGTATGAGCCCTAGTGGATTCATTAAATGTATTAGAAAAGCATTGTCAGGCTAGCTAAGCATGCACAGTGACCAAGTTTTAAGCCTAAATTAATTTTCTCTTGGTCATTAAACATGTTAGACAGGAGTAACAAAGTTAATATTTAATACCTATTGGTAACACAATGTACTTGTCTAGTTAGATACTGAAAGTATTTTTCTTTTTAATTATATTATACAACTGGACACTAATCGGGTATGTGTAAGTCTTTCACATACCCAATTTACAGCTTAGCAATGACCAGCATCAGTGAGCCAGAATTTAAATTCTGTGGTTATTTTGTAAAATACTATTGAAACAGGTATCAAAGTTGCTTGAATAGTTCCATCAGTCATGAGAAGTCCTAAGGGGTACTGCTGAAAATTTCTGGTCTGTCCCTGCCCCAAGCAGTTGAACCTATAGATGCTTTCATTCCTCTCCTTGTTAGGGCTGGTTCCGGCTATGAACATAATCAGAAGCGAAATCAGAGTCGGGAGCATAAGGAGCCTTACATTCTAGTGTAAATCCGGAGGATCAGAAGGTTTGCTTTTTTCTCTGATTCCGCTTCTGTTGCTGTCGCTTACTATTCACTGACGTCGTATTGATTTCCACTAGATAGTAACTTTCTTGTGGGAACCAGCCCTTTCAGTTGAAGTTCACATACATTATTTGCTTCCCGGATCGGATTTTTATTGACAGTCTCTGAGCCACCACATTCAATACTGTGACAACACACTCTGGTATTAATGGAATGTAACCATCTATGTTTACCTTTTGCTCTGGCAGGTGCAAGTCACATGATCTCACTCATGTGTGCCTTGAATTCACAGCCGTCCTGTTTCAGAAGTAAGGAAAGACACTGGTCTTAAAATAACCTTGCACCACCGAGGTATATGATATGGGTAACAAGAAATTATTTGACTGGGTTACCCGATTTTCTGTTCCCTGTCAAGTTTTGAGTGCTGAATTTTTTTGACGAGTGAAATCAAGAAGGTACAGTCATTCGATCTTGGCAATCGATCTCACATGGAAAAATATGGGTGGTTAGTCAGCAACCTTAAGCAGTCAGAACTAGAGTATATAATGTACTTTGGAACAGTCAAAATGGTTTTAAAAGTTTATTGCCGAGTATTTGTGTAATAATAAATTGTAACTGCTTTGCAGAGTAACTTGTGTAGTAGCTTTTGTAAGATAATATACACATGCAAAACTATTGTACATGTATGTGACAATTTTGCCTTGAGATCAAAACTGCCCCAAATGAGGTTTTGATTTCAAGGCAAACTCATCACTTATGACAGTTTTGCATTGAACTCTTCAATATTATTGTAAAGAACATTTTGTGAACAGAAAACAGGACAGTTTTTTGTCCATATTTTGGCATTCTAAACTTACTTGCCAAGGGGCAACAATAACTCAAGGAGTGTTGTTGCCAAAAAACACTCTTGACAGGCTCTCATCTCCATAGCTTCTCATTTAACTGCTGACCAAAAAGAAATGTAGGCTCTGTCGGCAAGAATGGGATTTACGTAAAGCCTTCAAAGGTATAATAAAGAAGGGTACTACTGGCATGATTTTAACTTTTTTGTAGATGAAACCCAAATGTGTGATTATTTGAGTGAAAGCTATTGAGCAGTACTTTCCTGTGGCACTGTTTGTGGTGCTGTAAAAAGTGGTTCCTGCTTTCAAGTCTGGATAAAATCCTTAAATGTGACCATGGAAATAAAAGCTACCAAGCAGTACTTGCTCAGTAATTGTGAGGTATCTTGTTTTTGATATATTTTTGGGGAGGCCTTCTCGAGCTTAGATAGCAAAGCAAGATACGGCTAGAACCTTGGGCCTCACTTTTCAAACAGCTCAATGGCAGTCTCATTGTATGCCAAGGAGGCTGCTGTGGGAATTGGTTAAAACTCTTACGAGTTCACTAATATAGAAATCAATATGGATGCACTATTTTGGGAATATTCTGGTCATTCTTACCGGTATATACCAGTTTTCAAGTAACAGAGTAAAAAATGTGGAATATTCCAAAAGAACACATTCTAAAAATGGAACACTCTTCTCAGAGGTAGCTGGTAACTGCAAGTTTTTGTTATTTGCTCAATTTTTGACAAGTAACATGAACAAACCACACTAAGGACAATGAAGATTTATTTGTCCTTGGATTCAAGGGTTTGTGCCGGAGTTCCCTGGTGGGCCGTAAACTATTTTCCACCAAAACTTTCCCAAAAGAACGTATCTTCTGCCTATTCCAAGTAAACCATTTTCTTTTCATTCCGTTCATTCTGACAGAATGCTATTCTATTCATTCTGAAAACAGGATAGTTCCCAAAAGAACAATAATATGTACCGACTATAATTTCTCTGTGTATTCTATAGTCTCCAAAGAATGCTGCACCCTTAGACAAATACTGAGTCAACACTAAAAAGCACACCTCTTCTTTGGATGTTTAACAGCAACTCTATTAGAAAAGACTGACAAGCTACAATTGCACAATTCCATTTATTTCAAACAGTCCACCAGTTGATGTTACAATCCAATAGTCTGTCACCTTTTAAAAAGTCACACAAAACATTTTCACTCAAAAGGTCAACCTTTACAGGCTGCGTATGAAAAAATATTGACACAGGTACTATCACAGTACTTTCTGTGTAAATAATCATACAAAAAATACAACTTCAATGCAAACATAAGCCAGCACTCATCTGGAAAAAAATGAGAAGGAAACAAACAGTATATCAAAAATGTGTAAATAAGAACCACAGAATGTAACCAACAGTGCATTTAATGGCTCTGGTATCAACAAACATGTACTGTGTATTCAAGTGTTAACTTTGTTATTATATTATAAATATTAGAATAAGAGTGATTGATATTTCAATACATCCAGCATGAAATGCTTGAACAAGCAACAGATTAATTATATTATAGGGCAATTAAACTTGGATGGACATGTAATATATCAAACACAAGGAAGAGGGAGAGTGTTTCATCAGGATTCCCAAATGCAGAGAAGTGGGTTGAAACAACAAGGCATAGTTGAGTGTTTTCAATCAACTTCGAGGTACACGTATTTGTATACGTTGTGGTTCAAATTTTTCTTTGGTTTAAAAATTTTGAAACTAGTTTGAATTTTGTTTTTCTTTGTCTCTTATTATGGAAATAACTCTGAGACAAGGGAAAATAAAAATCAAATTGGTTTCAAAATTTTCAAACCAAAGAAAAATTTGAACCACAACATATAATACCGCATGAAACACCCTTTTGAGTAATCTGAGAAAATTATACAACCATAGCCTGGGTTAATCATGATGAATAAGTAATAGTAATTGGACTGAGTGGAGTATAATTCAGGGAGTAATCGGGCGAGTAATTTCAAATTAGCAGAGCACGTAGTGCGAGGACGATTTAAAATTACGAGCACGATTACCCCAGAATTGTACGACACAAAGTTTAATTACTAATTAATCGAACAACAACAAAATTTGAGATTAAAAGTCTATGTGGAGTTTTTTGTACTCAAAATGTCAAGGATATTTTATATCAGTTTGAAAGCAGGAGGAAACAGCTGCAAAAAAAATAACCCTTTTAAGCACACCTGATTGATGCGCGCGTAACAAAGGTGTCCAATTACAGCTATCCAATTACAAAAGGTTGTTATTGGATCACTGTAATTGGACACCAACGTGAATGTGCCCTGTGACTGTGCAATTACGTAAGAAAAAGGCGCGTGGATTACCAATCACAATCGAGAATTTTATTATTGATACGATTAATATAAGAACATTCTCTGGCTAAAATGTTTTAAAAAAACTGAGCTTTGGCTGCCTGAACTGAAGTCTTGAGAATGGTAAAAAAAACGCGCATGAATTAAGAAAATGTAAGAAATAATTAAAAATACATAATTGAACTTAGAAACAAATTAAAGCTGTTTTTTCAATGCACAATTTTTACCATTCTCTTTCACCCTTCAAAGTCTACAGTACAGGCAGCTGAAAGCTTGGTTTTTAAAACATTTTAGCCAGAGAACATTCTTGTAGTTATTCACCCTTTCAAGTGTTTTACATATCTTCTCAAACTGATCATTAAATAAAGAGAAAACAAAAGAACAAAATTGCTAAACTTAGTAAAGTCTAAGGCTAATGAAGATCAACTATCCAAACCACCATCCAATTATAAGTTAATTTATACTTGATATATTGTTAATGAGTTTGAGAAAGATACAGGCATAAATTTTAGTAAAGGATTGTCTGAGGACATAAGAAGTGACTGCAAGTTTAACTTATTTTCATTGATTCTGGATCTATACCTCCTAAGCAAGAGGTTCTTTGTCTGCCTCAATTTCTTTTGCTACTTTCTCTGCATCATAGTTCTTGTAAAATTCTTCATATCTCTTTCTCTTGGGATCTGCATAGGCCAACTTCCACATAGCTCCACCAACCATACCAATGGCTATAGCCCTTACAATAGCATTCCTAAGGTGCCTCTGCGCAAATCCACGGAGTACTGGAGGTGCCATTACTAAGGGGAAAGTAGCAAAGTATGACAAACATTAGAATTTAAATCAACTTCCTTTAAGCATGTCACAGTCATGAACACTTATGACAAGGTGTAACAGTAATCCACAACAGGTGTCTTTTTATGGAGGTATCCAGTCATTTTCACCCGTTGAAATAATCTCTCAACCAATCAGAAGGACTATCCTGATCGGGGTAGAGTTACATCATCAGTACGGTATTTTTGCACACTTTTCTCAGACGTCTTTTCGTGGTCAAGGGAACCGTAGCGGTGCCACCATAAAAAGTTGTCTGTTTTCTCAGGCTAACTAAAAGGAGGTTACACAATAATTATTTATGTTACAACTTTAGATGTTTTATCCTCTCCCCCCAGCCCTCAAAATAAATCTCTGTCTTGATCAAATTCTTCAACAAAACCTAGATCAATATTTTCATTATAATGTGTTGTTCCAGAAAAAATCCATACCCACCCCATGGAAGGTCATTGGAAATTCCTAGGGGGAAGGGGGTCTTAAAAGCCAACATTTTAGAAGCAAAGTATGAAGCTAAACTGGAAATTCCTGGGGACGGGGGATGCTAAACAAAAAACCTTCCGTGGGGGGAGTATGGATATTTTCTGGAACTGCACAATTAAAATTACCTGAACACATTTACTTAACCATTTAGCTCCCAAATTGGTATTTTCTCAGTTTACAAATATAGGCTTAATTACAAGTGAAGCAGTTCTGCGTATCCATCAAATAATGGCTACACCGTCAGAGCAGGCACTGGGTGAATGAAAGTGGCCTACAGGTTAAAAGGAATGGAGATGAATGATTTTCTCGTGGCTACGCATCTACACATTCTTTATTCTTTCAGCAATATATGGAGAATACATATGCTTGTTCTATACATGACTGCTGCTGTGTACAGAATGAAAAATTAAAGGAAACAAAAAATATAATATTATGTTCATGCCTCATTCTAAAGCTTATTTCTGTATAAAAGGCTATAAAATACAAGCACAAGGCATCAACTGAAATTTATCTAACCTGTGATCAGGCAATCTTTATTTTTCTGAACTTCCGCAACTATGAATTAATTTTGAAGGCGTAGACACATATCCAGTTGCACGGTGTAGCTAGAGATGCAGGGTATCCTGCAATTGCTCCCAAATATATTTTAGTACTATTTTGATTTAGTACGATTGCGACTTTAATAATAAACCTTATTGATTGATGTCTGTCGACCAAGTGATTGTAAAAATGAACTCGAACATGATCTTACCGAACTTTATGTCAAGATAATTGCAGAATACCAGGTCCACTTACCAAGGCACAAATCTACTGCCCCCGCGGTCCCCCATTCACCAAATGTCAGTTAGTAAAACTAGCAGTACAAGAGGAATAGAGAAAAACTATTGGGCCAGGTATTCCGCAATATATCCAACCAGAAGCTTATCACGTAGAACTCAGAGCAAGATCTAGAGTTGTCACCAGGGATTCATCGTGATCTTTAACGTGGCATATTTTTAAAGTCAACGATATTCCTCATTTGCGCATCGAAAATCGAAAACGTACTTACCAGGCGTTGCAAAATAAGGTTACAAGCCGGTAAAACTTCTGCATATAGAAGTCTTATTGGGAGAGAGGTGCAGTATTGCGTATTATCATTATATCAGGACTAATAATCAGTTATGATATATCATGTTTTTTCTAATACATCTCTTCTTAAAAATATTGCTATTATCATGATATATCTTTGGTGATATAAGGGGTTGATTTTTTGATATTCCGCAATGGGTTTTTCTCATATAAAGATATGTTATCATGATATTATCAGAATATTTAATGAAGTTACTATTTCTTCTTTTCCCTGTGATACAGTGATTTATCATGATATTATCAGAATATTTAATTAAGCAGAATTTGTTCTCCTCCCAGTGATACAGTGATTTATCATGATATTATCAGAATATTTAATTAAGTAGAATTTGTTCTCCTCCCAGTGATACAGTGATTTATCATGATATTATCAGAATATTTAATTAAGTAGAATTTGTTCTCCTCCCAGTGATACAGTGATTTATCATGATATTATCAGAATATATTTAATTAAGTAGATATCATAATATTTAATGAAGGAACTTTAACCTCTACTACCAGTGATAGAGTGATAAATCATGATATTATCAGAATATTTAATGAGGTAACTTTACTTCTACTACCAGTGATAGAGTGATAAATCATGATTTTATCAGAATACTTAATGAAGGAACTTTACCTGTACTACCAGTGATAGAGTGATAAATCATGATATTATCAGAATATTTAATTCAGTAGAATTTGTTCTTCTCCCAGTGATAGAGTGAAAAATCATTATATCAGAATACTACTGTTCCCCTCGACTCTAAACCCTAACCCCTACCCTAACCCTAACCCTAACCCTAACCCTAAACCCTAACCCTAAAACCCTAACCCTAACACTAACCCTAACACCGTAAAGTAACCCTAACCCTTACACCTGCCCTCGCCAAGTGCAATAGACAATACTCTGTGACTAATTTGTGTCTTTTATTCCTTAATAGCAGCTAGCCTTCTTTTTTGTTTCAATTACTTTTACACTATACTGTTTTCTTGTTTAATTTCTGCGAAAAACGGCAGTTCAGGCGCGATACTTCTTCTTGAACACGTCAAATTTTTAGTTGACATTTTTCATGTTTCGAAACATACGGAAGCTGTTTGTATGCCCCCGGACAATCCCAAATGTGAATTTCACCCGCACCTTCCCCAGTTTTCTACCATCAAAGGCGTCAACACTGAATCCTGCGAACAGGGATTTCGTCGTCTCAACCAGTACTTCGAAGTTACATGCAAAATGACTCAATACAAACGGAATATTCTTTTTTGGTTTGTTAATAACAGATTTAACACAGATCTAGAAAGTGAACTAAAACGTCGCAAACTAATGTAAGCCGATTTAATGTAAGTGTATTATGAGAAAAGAAAAAGGCAATGTACTTCTGTAAATACATGGACGAATTGATCTTATCATGATATATCAAACTATCACTGTGTCTTGTCTTCTTTCTTAAATCACTAGAGTGAGATTTGAGAGTGATAGTGATACATGATATGATAACTTGCTTTATTTCAAGAAAACTTTCTATGCTCCTAGGTAGGTGGACAATTTTGATATTATCATGATATATCACAATATCATTGTGTCTGTTATGCTTGGTAAAATGGTGAAATCACTTGAGTGAGATTTGAGAATGATAGTCATACATGATATGATTCTAACTTGATAGTGATACCTTGATAATGATAATTCGAAAATTTGATAGCGAAAATTCTTCTAGCAACTATCATGTAAATACGATATGATAATGATATTTTTGATATTTAAAATGGAAAATTATTTTTTGCTTTTATCATTCTGTTATCACCCAAATATCACTGAGATATCAAAATATCAATTATCAAACTAATAATATTCTATCATGATATTTTGATAAACCGCAATCCTGCACCTTAGTGCTTATTGGGTAGCAATTACGCCGAAAATATATGTCGACCTGACGGGCCAAAAGCGGACCAGAAAGGATTTTAAGTAGACCAAAATACTGTTAAAACTAAACTTTGTTAATTAGGTTGACATTTTAACACTACTTTACCTGAAAAGCCAAAGAAAACAGCTGTAAAATCCCCAAAATCCAACTACAAGTACGAAATGTAGAAGTTCGTGCAACGGGTACTGCGCCTAAGATGCTTGGGTAAGCCTGCTGACCATATGTGAGTGCAGCAGTCAGAGCACGGTATGCATAAATACTTTGCGGAAATACAGTCTGACTGATACAAGGAATTCACGGTGACTTCTTAAGCGTAAAATCGAACCGAAGAAAACAAATCTGGAATAACCTTGCACTCAGCCAAGAGAATATCAACAATACGAGGATTCAGTCGACCACTCGAGGCCTTACCCGCTATCAGGCCGAATTTTAGCACCATCCCTGCGTTGTCCGAATTTCAAGTCAAGCATTGACACAAGTCAGGAAACTAAAACCTAATTTTATTTTTAAGTCGACGAAGCTACTAAGCTTAATACAAAAGCATGTTTGTGCTGAACGGACATTTTCAAAGAAAGGCAAATTTTTGACAACATTGTCAATGGCTGGTGTGGCGACCTCTCTCGTGATATTATTTTAAAACTCAGTCCAAAATGAACCGGAAGCGCTAACACTGCATTACTATAAAAAATATATCAGTTAAATTACTGTCGATGAATCAGTCTTTTCGATAGTTTTTGTTAGTTTATATTAAAGTTTACTGTTTGTCATGATACTATCCGCCATCAATCAAGGGACTACTGAAGAACAGAAAAACCACGCAACTTTCTGATGATGAAGTGGAGTACTATCACCTTAAATTACCTGAAAGAGAAAAACAAATCATTTTTAAAATGATGAATTGCAGTTAAAAATGATCTATGGCATGATCTATGAATTGCAGTTAAAAATGGGCTATGGCAAAAGAATTCCCAGTCGAAGGCGTTGTTTAAATTGATTCTAGACCCGCAGTGGTCTGAGTCTTGATCACTATGTGCGAACGCAAGGCTACGTACATTGTGGCGCAGGGTAAACTTAATATCAATGACGACAATGATGCAAACGACAGAAAGAAATGCTTCCCCCAGACCTGTTTTAAGGGATTTAGGAAATCAGCTGAGGGAATCAGAATGCACCCCACGCAGGAAAAAGCTTGTGGGCGCAGGAGACAGATTTCTGCTCAGGATCTCCATAGTGTATTTCAGTAAGCCAACAATTAAAATAACACAAGTTGATTAATTCGACATGCAAAACCAACATTTCTGTGAGTGTGCTGACTTTCATAAAGTGCATTCACAGCTAAAACTATTCAAATTACTCAGCCTCTTTTTCATATTTAGCTATGTACATTTTACAGAAAAAACTGAGCACTAATGATCTACTAAACGGGTTCAGAAGTTAACTTACCATAACTAAAAATACAACAATTAAGATATGATCATCCCTATGCACTCATCTCCATTTCCATCTCCTTGGCCGCTTTCTCGGCGTCAAAGTTTATATAATAGTCTTCATATGCCTTTCTTCTTGGCCAAGCGACAAAATACTTGTAACTGAAGCCGCCAGCCAGCGCGAGTCCTACTGCTCGCAGAATTGCTTTTTGTAGGTCACGCTGAACAAATCCACGAAGTTGAGGCGGGGCCATCGTGTACTAAAAATATCCGTTCCTTGAGATATCAGTGAATGCTGTAACCTGCAGAGAGACGAAAAAGCCAGAACATTTAAGTGCTCGCTCCACTTGAACAAAGAGGGATCTTTTTATTTAGCTGAAATTTAAATCGTTCGGCAAAGCGAACTGGTTCGGGGTACTGAATATGTGGCCGCTTCTAGCTGCTTCTTGTTCTTGGATAGCCCAAACGGGTTCGAAGCACGATAGTGTCCAATAGCTTTCACTTCAATGGTCACATTTGAGGATTTCGATCAGGCACAAACCCAAATGTTAGGATCACATTAATCCGGAGTTCAAGACTGCTCAGTTTTCGGTTCTTTGATCGCCGGATTCACGGACTGGTAATGATAAACTTTAGTTTTCTTTATTTCTATTTTAAATTCAGTTCGAGGTGAAATAAAGGTTATTGTATTGTATTGTATTGTATTGATGCACTGCGGAATCTGTACATCATATTTTATCATCGAACACGTGGAACTGAGATATTTAAGAACTGACTCTGATTTTATTATTTCAGTATTTAGACTTTGATGATGATGTAAACACGCCGCTACGCTTTATTACATTCACAAAATTTATAACTAGCGTGCTTGACGTATAAACAGTTTATGCGAGTGACTTGCTTTTATAGATTTCCAAATACTCAGTCCCAGGTTACCGTTTGGAAATAAACACTTACCGATTTTACTAACCCGCTTTTTCCAAATTCATAGGATAAAAAGAGAAAATATTAGTTAAATTCGGAATGCATTTGTCTAGTGAAATGATATCACGCTGCAAAGACCTAGTTTTCAAGTGCATGCACTTATACTGCCAGCATTATGGCGATGTTAGAACTCTACAATTATTTTTGACAGGTTTTGTTTTCGAGGCCAATATATATTCCTCCCAGGATTCCTTAGCGTAGCTTTAGCCGGCAGGCGGAACCAGTAGATAGAACCATGTACTAAGTCACGTCCACAGAACTAGTAATTGCGGCTCACAGGCTATTTTATTGGAAATGAAAATGGAAATCAGCCCTGCTTTCTAAGAAAGTGAATGGTTCAATCACCGAATGAATATAATTTTGCCAGTGTTTCAAATACATGTGTTTTTGCTATCATGAATTGATTCGACCGTAGTGTTCCAGTTATATCGCTTCCTGGCGAGTCTGAAAAACTCAACTCGTGCTGCAGAGTGTTCGTTTCGTTGTAATCTTTATATGGCTTATAACCGAGAGCTAAAGTTTCAATAAGGCCTGCCCGTTACTTTGTAGTATATAAATTTCATACTTTGGCTAAACTGAATCCGGGAAACTGAATGGAGAAAACTAAACAAGAGTTAACATGATTACCGAGCGCACTTTGATGAGGCTTGACGAGATCTCGAACTAAGTATGAGATCTTAGCACGAAGCGCATTTTACTTCAGCCAAAGAAAAGTAACCAAATTTCGGTTGCATTTTTCGAAATGGTTCTTTGTAAAGCTAATGCATGAACTAAAAAACAAGTCTTCGTTCTTCGTTTTATTAAATCGTGACCACGAGTTAGTTCCGCCATAACTCAAGCGGTAATCATTTAAACAATGACAAAAGCTGCCACGGTTCGCCAATGAATCCAAGATGAAGGGAATCGTGAATGGTTCAGTTTAGCAAGCTCAGCTTATACCCGGATTTCTTCTTTCCAGTCAGTGCGATATTGAGCCCTGTAATGTGTGATTTAACTTATTAAGATCAGTGAAATCCTATGGCCATTCAAGCAAAAGCTGAGCACTTCTTTGTTTTGTTCGGTTGGTTGATGGCTTTTACTCATGGAAAGTTGCCAGTTTGGTACCTCGGCCTGAATGAGCTTTAGGACCTTTAGGAGCTATTACTAAGTAAAATAACATACAGTGCTTACCTAGCTCACTGAAATCCTGTGTAGTTCAGTAAGTATCCGCGAAGATTGAATTCTCGACACTGAAAATTGAAACGCTCGCCAGTAAAGTTGCTTTCGCTTTTGATAAGCGGAAGAATAATATCATGGACTGAACAGGTGACCTTCTAAGAATAATACATTCTTAAAATGCAAAGATATTTTTTTATGGTCACAACGCAGCCCCTTATTGGCTGGAAACAAAATATGTAAACATGACGACTTAGCGCGCGCCAGATATGACAGAATGTCTGAATTAAGTATTTCTGTCTAGCTGTTACGCAAACCGTAACACTAGGCTGTTATGATTAGAGCATGAGTGTTTTTCCATTTCTATTTTAAAGAAAATTTGTTTTCTTGGGTTAATCAGTGTTTGCATTTTATCTGCTCAGTAAAATGCTAAATGGTAAACAAAATACGTGGAACGTGACTCAATATAACCGTTTTTATGCTATTTAATTTTTTTCAGCCAATCCGAGAAGCATGACGCTGGCTGTATACGTTATTTTACTTAGCTAGTTCTGATTGGTTTATTGTATTTAGAAGTTTGTAAAAGCTTCGAGCTGGTCCGGATTGGAGAGAATATTCATTTTATAGCAAGAAGTTATGAATGCCAGAGAACCTAGTGACGAAAGTATAATCTTTCGTACCCGGTCCAAGAAGCCATACTCAATCAATCAATCAATCAATCAATCAATCAATATATCAATTAATCATTTATTCAGACATATATTAAACGCTGAGGAGTTAAAGACTCGTTTAAACGTGCACATGTAAATAAATCTATCTATTAATCACAACTTATTAAAAAAGGAATATAATCAATATAACTATGCCGCATAAAACATAAAAGGTAGAAATCAAGTTGCTAGGAGTTTTATCAGGAGTTTTATATTCCGACTATATTGAGCATTTTGGATCAGTAGCTCGAAGAGGGCCGGTTCGTTCAATGATACCCATGATGCATTATGAATTTGATAACACAAATCGGCGGTCATTTGATTTAATATGACCAGTTGTTGGGAAATTTCAGATCTTCCTGCGTTAACTGGTTAAAAAGAGCTTAAAATATGGCGGGCAGTCACTTAGTTTACAGGTACGTTTTTCATGAACTAAAGTATTCAGGGGGCTTTAAATTGGATGTTTAAATTTGTCTTTAATACTCGATAGCGTGACTTCGATATTTCGATATTTTATTTGGGTTTGCAATTTGTCGTTCACCGGCAACCGTTGGTTTTCTTTCGATAACTCGACTGTTTGTACTGCGCTGCTGTAGATAAGATAAGCTTTATACTATTCCAGTGACGGGTTTTCCCATTCCCAAAGCTTATTAATTTTATATGGCAAATCGATCAGTGATCCGTTGAAAACGGGGTTTGACATCTTGATCTATATAAAAATATAGAAAAAAGTAGGTGCTATGGATTCCCGGTCATTTGCATCTTAACCAATCTTTTAGTTACATAACGGGTGTGGGAGATTGTCTTTAACTCAGAGCCCCAACAGTAGTCACATATCAGTACCTAGACGAACGGGATTTCTCTTCAAGATAGAGGGAATTTCGCCGGGAGTTTTAGAGAATACGGGCTCAGAAAATCCTTGTTTTGAGAGTGGCTAAAACTGATCATTCTAGCAGTTTTCAGTCGTTTTAATTTCTGGCTGCCCATTTCTAAAGTAAATTTAGTATTGATAGTACGTCAAAGGGTAACTAAAGTTAAGAATTTTAGCCTATTTTCCAGTTATATTTTCGATTAATCGCAAAATGCAAAAAAATTTTACTCGACAAAAGGCTCGATCCAGTTTTTTTCACGTGCATGATGGAATGAAGGCGTGGTGGCCTGGTCAAAAACTTCCTGTTAAAATTATCACGTGATCCGTTGTGTTCGTTTCGTCCGCTGAAGCAAAATGGCGGTTTGACTGTCTGAATTATTCGGCATTAAGCCCTTTATTTTGCCCATACCAGGCCATTTCTCCGGTTAGTAAGGTCAGATTTCCACAACGGTATCGACCTTTAACTGGTCTTTCAGGAAATGAGCGCGGAAAAAGGCGAAACGAAGAAGAAAAAGGGTTTGACATGGGCTGAAGCGGCGAAACAGGTATTAAAACTGCATATGGCCGCACAAAGAAGACTATGTCAGCTGAGTGTGAGGTTATGTGAAATCTTTTCGGCGTTTTATTTTTCATCAACTGAGCGATTTTC
This sequence comes from Cladopsammia gracilis, assembly GCA_022457155.1. Taxonomy (NCBI): domain Eukaryota; kingdom Metazoa; phylum Cnidaria; class Anthozoa; order Scleractinia; family Dendrophylliidae; genus Cladopsammia; species Cladopsammia gracilis. The sequence continues at coordinate 3,302,388 of JAJGOT010000006.1, forward strand.
TCGCTGCCTTTAGGTGCTAGAGAGGTCTGTAGATGCTCTCACACACAAAGATATCCTAAAAGTCATACAGGAGGAAGGTTTGCGCGATTTAAGGTGAGGTGAAGCGAATTCGAAGCTATGTTAATCGTGATCTCAAGTTCATACGTCTTATGATTGACAGAAGATAAAGCGTTAGTGCTGCGGGGTTTTATTACGGGGAGAGGCCTCTTACAAACGTAGAAATTATTTCAAGTGCTTTGTTGTGGCTGATCGCGGTTCTTTCTCGATACAACGCAGTTGCATTATATTTCATTCAATCGTATCAATAGGTAAAAACTTTATACCATTCTACAGTCTAGAGACTAGAAAATGTAAGATTACATCATTTCATCCGTTAATTTATAAATGGCAGTGTTTATCCGATTAGTAAACTAGCCACGCATCAAACTCACACTTGATTATTGCATAGTGTTTTTTGGTTGTTATTTTATTTTGATCAGTTGGAATTCCTTGAGAAACGTCCCTGGGGTTTATTTTTCATTGAATATGGAGACATGGGGATTGGAGAGGAATTTCTTTTGCCTGGGCATTATGGGAATTAAATATCAATATTGATAATTCCATAAAACTGAGGGTTCCCATTCAGGCCTGTAGTCGGGTCAAAATAATTACCGAGGCACAGAAGAGTAAAAAAAACATGTAACGCAGTGGATATTTTCATACGTGAAGTTAACTGAGGTTATCACTGTTTAATTGCCTGGGTCGCATGGTTCAGCTCTTGGAATATTTTAGGTTATTATTCCATTTAACTAAAGAACAAAAAATTTTATTTAGGCAACTGCCTCGGTTGCGTCAATATTGGCTACGGGTCTGCCATTGTTATTCTTCAATTTCACCATCCTAACAGTTCTTATCAAATTCTGTGTTAGTCAAAATCCTGAATCTTTCATTCTTCCTTTGTTGACTTACATAATATGATCCAAATCCTGCTTGCATGCAAAAATGGTATGATGAATGACTAAGTTCTCCTATGCTGTATCTGGGCTGTGCTGTGGTGATGTCCGGGTGCCACAGAGACTAACTGTCTTACTAACTTTGTTTTTGGGCGACAAGAAAAACTTAGTTTTTGTACATGGCTTAACTGCTGGGCACCGTAAATTTTATAATTGGACTCCTCTTGGGCTCCCCATGATAACCCTAAGAGAAAAGCCATTAATGGGAATTTGTACATTATCTTAGACCATCATTCTGTTCATTATTTTCAGTCGCGGGTCTGCTCCGTTAGCATGCCTGAATGCTATGCTCCACCATCACTCTCGTGGTCCCAATGATTTGTTTATAAAGGTGGAGGGACGAATGAGCTGTTATAGACTCAATGTAAGTATCGGTATATTTATTTACTTGATTTGAAATCACTAGTTTATAAATTGTTTTAGTACCATAGTTGTTGGATATTTTTTTGATAACACCAGTGACAAAATTTTATTTCATAGCCAAACAGAGTTGAAACCTCAGGAGAGAATTCTGGTAACTGTAAGTGTCTTTCCTTGTTCATTTAACTCTGGGAAAACATAAATCGTAGTAGTATTTCATTATGTATATGAAATTTCCATTCATTTGTTAAGGCATCGTAATCATTTATTTTGCTTCAAAAACATTGTACATTGTTGGTTGGACTTTGGACTTTTCTTGAGACACGATCCATGAAGCATACATGAGGTAATAAGTAGTTTGCAATGCCTTCCAATCAAATGGTTTCATGTCAAATTAAAATCTGCACTTGAGAAGTACATCAGACTCATTTGCACAGACACAATGTCCATGCACATTGTTATTAGAATATGTCAGACATCATATTTAGAAATTTGTTCAGATAATGTCTGATAACTGTTGTTTCTAATTCTGTCTGGTTGAAAACTATGTTTACTTCTTCACAGCACAAGACTCTGACTCGGACCTGATGGATATGGCTGACGACCCCGAATTTAACCACTTTCTTGACAAGGACAATATGAATGGTCCACACCTTAGCAATGGAAAAGTAAAGTTACCCATGGGAACAAACAACATTGTGATGCCACAGTTGAAGCCTCCCCCACCCAATCCACCTCCAAGGGATGCCAAATCAAAGCCCTCACTCACCAAAGATGGCAGACTGCAGAAGAAACGTGGCCCCAAGCCAGGGCCGCGTAGTTCAACAGCAAATAAAAGGCCAAGGTTAACTAGTACAAGACCTGTTCCAAAGATGGTTTTGAAGAATCTGAAAGTGGGGACTGTTGAAAGTGGTTCTGCAGCAAATGGAAAAAATGGCATTGGAAAGGTATGGTTTATCAAGTTGCAGATCATAAAGACTTGTCCAGCAAAGCAGAAATTATTTTGTATCCTTGCTGATCTTTTATTTAATGTCTTTTGGAAGACTTAAATGCAGGGCTTCGAAACTTAAGTTTGACAGCACTTTCCATTTGCATGAGTGAGTTTGAGAACTGCACCAAAAAATGATTGTACTTTGTAACTTGTACTTGCCCAGGAAGATTTGACGCTAGAGTGGTAGAGTGCTAACTTTCATCCCTGCTTAGTGACTTCCAGTACCCAGCCCAATTCAATTTCTGTTCAATTTTTTTTTTACTTCTACTGTTTCCATTTTACATGTAGATTTATCAGTTTTACCTGATAAACCGAGACTTGAGGTTGGCTGGCATACAGAAAATGAGAATATTTTAACATACATCCTGTAATTTTGCTAACAGGTCAAGCCTCCATCTGTGTTAGTTCCACCTTCATCTGAACTTATAAACCCATCAAGTGCATCAGTGACAGCTAATGCGATAGCAAGTCACAGCTTTCCAAATCTTCCAGGATCAGCTGATGATGTTGATGGCAAAGAAAAGCTAGAGAAATTTTCTGATCTTTGGACAAATTCAAAGGTAGATACCCAGGGTGCTATGTTTAACAAAACTGTAAGCTGTATGTAGGGTGTGAAAATCTCATGCACACATGCATATAATAATCATATTATTTGGCAATTTAGTGTTATTCAATAATCTGTGCTTCAGTTTGAGTGTTTTGAATAGTACTGTAAGCCTTAAATAATAGACTCACCTTGTTAGTATGTACATCTACAAGTGGTTAGATGTGATTGTCAGTTACAGTAACAGTGCTCTGGGTTTAATCCAGAAATTGGCCAGTCTTTTTGGGAAAAAAAATACTTTTTTAAAATGCTTCACATAAAAGATTACAAATGTCTTACAGTTCTTAATTTCCCTTATTACTAATGCTGCTCATGCTGTGAGTGTCATGCAACATTGGTCTCTTAAAAGACCTCGTAAAAATAGTTATGTTTGGATTATCTCCTGCATGAAGTGAAGAAAAAGAAATTAGAAGAAATTCAAGGAAGAGAAGGACAGCATTCAGATTTTTTTAAATTATTGCTGCTGGCAGGCAGTTTGCTAATCATGTAGAATCGCGAATTTTTCTGTCTGTTTTGGTTTTCCGAAAGTAAAAATTAATTGTTTGAGGACCGATCAAGAGCGGAAGGAGATATACTACGAAACCGTCAGCAGTCTCGGGAGAGTCTCTGCATCCAATCAAAACAAAGTGATGACAAGCCGATTTGCTGTTTATGCTTTCAAGGACACTTTTTACTGGTTTTCAAGCGGTTTATCCTATCCATTCAACTTGGTAATGTCTAGACGTACGCTGGAAGTCAGTTGAACATGGACAAAGGTTATTCTCCGGGCCAACATAGTTGCTGGATCTCTGTGGAATAAAGCAAGAAGTTATCAGATTTTCCTCGCTTCTTTCCATTCTGGTTTGTTTCGTTGAGGAGGTCAGATACTTTTAAATTTTTTTTTTGTTTTGTTGAGGATGTATTTTTTTAAAAGGATGAATGCTCATCGTTTTATCGTTTTCGCTTGGCGTGCTTAAAGAACGATAAATGCACACAACGTTTTTGTTTCGTTGAAGAGATAGTTACAGTTATGTTGACTGCGGGTCTGTGGACTGCAGTACTCGCAATTTTGATTTATGCCGTTGAAACCAATCTAGCAATCTAGCCTAATTTGTTATTGCCACAGACAAACCCATTATTTTTATAGTTTTTTTTTGGTCTCTTGAGAGAGAGCAATGAAAATTGCTGGACTTGATTCAAAACAGATCAAAACAACTATGGTAGCTAAAAGACCTTGAGATCGCTTGCGCATGTTACTAAAAGCATACACATAACTGTTAGAGCATTGAAAGCACACTACTTTTGTAGAAGTGAGGAAAATCTGACAACTTTTGGATTGATTCTACAGCAATCAACGCCTAGGTTGTACTGGAGAAGAACTTTCATCCATGCTCAACTGATTACATTGTATACTGAGGTGTGTGATTACAGAATCGGCAAAACAACCAACACGAGATCAAGACAAATAGATTATTTACATGTGGGAAAAATCTGAGACCTTTCGGAGTGCACAGAACTGAAGGATTTTGCCCAATTCCACTGCGAAGCTCAAATCATGTTTTCAAGATTCTTAGCATGCATGACACATCTCGCAAAATAGCCCCTTTAAGGCTTCCAGATGTGGCAATATGGAACCACTAGTTTACATTTATTTTACGCATAGGAGCTTTGGCATCCATGGAAAGTAAAATTGTTCCCTCCCCCCTCCCCTGTGTACCATCAAAATCATTCTTAGAGCCAAAATTAAGAGAAATGTGTACTTATGTATAGAATTAAGTAAAACAAACTGAAAACATTGATTTATTTTGGTTTTAGCCAAGAAGATACAAGAAAATGAGTGTTGGTAAGTTTTTTTTTAGTGTTTTTATGTATGTATGACAGTATTTTAGTGTCTAGTACATTCTGCTCCTTGTGGTTCAGCTAAGTTTGATTGTTCAATTAGGTGTTTTCACTTAAGTCATCGATGTATCAAAATTCAGAAGCATTTAAAAGCAGATTTAGATTCCAACTACACATCTGGGCCAAATTGTGAAGTGCAAGAGAATTTTGTTCAAGAGTTATAGGCTAAAAATTATTACACATTTTTAGTAAGAAATGTGTGGAGCTGCCTCTTGGTGCCCCGAACATGGCAGCCAAATCTTCAAAGTCTTAATTACACCATAGTTAATAGAACAAACTGGTTATGAAACTCACTCAGTCCTTTGTTATATGTTTTTGTTCTCCATTTCTTTTGTTTGTTTGCCTTGACCGTGCACAAAACACAAAAGGTATTGAAATGCATATGAACAACTGACCAGTAGAAACATTTGGGCTCACGCGTTAAACAAAACAATGTGCATGGTCACGGTTCGATCAACATAAAACAAAGCAGCTTTGTACACTCTTTATGAAATTAGTTGAGCTTCATAACCAGTTTGTTCTATTAACTATGATTACACCCAAAATCTCATCACAAAATATTGGATTCACCAATCTATAATGTAAAAATAACTTTCAACTGGTTCAATTTTGTTTATTTTCACGGCTTATTTGAAATAGTGTAACGAATTGTGTGACATATTCAAAATCTTTAAAATTCGGAAGCAAAACATTGTTAAAACCTGAAACTTTTTCTGAAGGATTGTAGCACTGGTACCCACATACCATGTTAGAAACAGCTTTGTAGGATGTATAGTTTAGATTTTTTAATTTTAATGATGTCATGTGCAACCCCCAATATGATTGGCTGCCTGTGTGGTGCAAATTTTTTTTTTTTATATGGAGTACTTGCCTTTCATCCAAATGGTATTTTCTGTCTTTGAGTCATTGTTAGCTAATTATATATTGGAAAGGCTTGTTCAGAACTGATATATAAATGCCTTTGTTCTTTTCTTTGTTCACATGTACAAAAAAAAATGTAAGGGGTAGGACACTTTGTAATGAAAGATAATTGGTTGCGCAGATCTTTGACTCCTTATGTTCCTCTTCTAGCTGCTTTCCAATGGTAGAATTTTTTGTTACTGAAAGTTTTGATTAAAGGGTTGGCAGGTGTATTGCACATTTATTAGACTTACAAACAATGCACTAACATTTTTACTTACTAAATAAATTATCATTGATCCTGTTTAGCTGCCCAGCTGAAGAAAACCAAGGAGGGAAGAATAGATATTTCAACCCCAGACTCAATTCTTACCAGCATTCAGCTGCGAGTAAGTAGTACTTAGCATGATCTGATCAACAAGGAGCTTATTATATTAGTACAGTGGAATCAACTAGTGATTTAAGACAGACTGGTGAATGTAATGTAATGTAATGTAATGTAATGTAATGTAAATTAAATGTAATGTAATGTAAATGTAAATGTAAAATGTAAATCTTGTTTATAGTGGACGAGCACTTAGCTAATAGCTAATTCACAGGCAAGCCACTCAAATATTAAAACAAATATTATAAATTGAACATAACATGTTAAAAATCCCAACTGGCAGGAGCAGGGCTCGAAATAGCGGCCTGCCAATGGCCAAATGGCAGGCCAAATTTCAGGTTTGGCAGGCGAAAATAATGATGAACTGCCAAATGGATAATAAAATGGCAGGCGAAATTACTGAACCGGTTCTGTGACACTTTCTACTCCGCTTGCTATGCTCCTTTATCTACTATTCCTTTCCATGAATCCATCGTCCCAGATGAAAAATATTACCGGTTAAACAGGGTTGTCAAAAGTGCTGGTGACCAGCGATAACGTCGGCTACTGCGAGATTTTTGCCGGCTAAAAACCACCGGGAAAAGTGGGAAAAAAAAATCAGCCGATTATAAAACAAAAACAGAAATAAAAGCTTTTATAATGAAACTTCGGATGCGCTGATTTTCGTTTGAAGATATTTTTGCCTGGTTTGCCCGCGCCCGTTCACTTTACTTTCGCGTGCATAGTATATAATCTGAAACCATGAACCAAACCAAACCGTGAATATTTGTGGTGTTTACTGTCTGGAATAAAATCTATGTTATTTCGCTTCAAAAAAAACTTTCTAAATTATTTATTTATTTACCAATTAAGTCTTCACTCTTAACAGAGTATTGCAGACTGCTTTAAATAATAAAATTACAATAATAAATAATAAATGGCATGAAAGTCGGAAGTTCGAAAGTACGAAAGTTAAAAATTTCAATATGTGGCAGCCCAAAAAAATAAATGGCAGGTCAAAATTTGTTAGGCCTGCCAAAAATAAAAAAAAGGCAGGCTATAATTTTTTTCTATTTCGAGCCCTGCAGGAGGCAGACCAGTTGGCTATTTTACAAGCGTGGCCGAGGAGTTGAACTCGGGTCTACCATGAAACAACTCCAGCTAGTGGTTAGAGCAAGACTTGAACTTGGGATCTCCGGATTTAAAGTCCAGTGCCCTAGCCACTCGACCATGCTGCCCCCCAAGTACATACACATACTGTTAATCTTCCATTAATCCGTTATCCGTTAATCTTCCCCCACCCCTTTCTAATAAGCCCCCTCCCCTCCTCCCTCCATTTTACTTCACAACCAAAACAATAAATGACAGACTGTATTATGGGTACATTTTTACTGTACCAATCAGGGCACAAATCCACATACATTACTTGCGAGATTTGGGATAAGCATTATCAGTACTTGTACTAAAAAATAATCGATTTTCGGCAATCGTGAATGTATAACACTTCATTGATCAATCGAAATATGGTTTAAGGACATTTATCCACATACAGGATTCAAGCTCGGATGACATCGCATTTATAACAATATTTTATTAATATATTTATTATAATAAGCCCCCTCCCCTCTTCTTTTTTACAGTCACTCATAAACCAGCGGACATTCAACATGCTCCCACCTGTGTATCAATATCAGTTGGTTAAGCTGCTGCCGCGAGTGGACAAATCAGTGGGCAATGATGGTGGTCTGAGGTAAGTTTTTAACCCTTTAAGCCCCAGTGTCAACATAGAAGTAATTCCTCTTTGGTGATCATTCCATTCTGATTCTCATGAACATTACCAGCTATTTACATTGTATGTATCACAGTTGTGTTGGGCATGGTGGTCCTGTGGCTCTAATCACGTCAAACTGAAAGGCAGTGGTTTGAATCTGGTCTCAAAGAGACTTACAGCCATGCTCCGTCACGTGTGATCAGTATTTCTGAAAATTGAATGGAGTTTTCAAGATTATGCGTCGGTTTTGAAAATTCATTCCGAGATTCAGAATTCCCGTGAGAATTTTACCCCATTTTCGGAAACAAAGAGGAACAAAATATCATTTTGTTTGAAATGTTACATATCCGAACAATATTAGGTTTTTATGCGTGCAGCGAAGTTATTTTCCGTTAATTCATAACTGTCAAAGTGTTTTCCACAGATATCTTCAAGGTTTCATTCAAATCTCGGACTTTACAAAGAAATATTCAAATGTTCATTTCATTCTCTAGATTACTGGTCACGCGTGATGGAGCATGGCTGTAATAAGACACCTTGCTTAACATTGTCACTAGCGTCACATCGAGCTTCAATATTCCTAGTCACTTCACGATAATATGAAAGCCAAAAAAAAATGCTACAAATACTTCCTTTCCATTACAGTAAGTTAACAGCGTCTGAATTTTCTTCTTTGTAGACCATCACACTCTTCATTCACTAATGAGTTCTTTGCTAGTGCTTGTCATTCATGGAAAGATCGTCTTCAAGATGGTAAGTCTTGTTAATGTAAATTATTTTATTGTTTACATGAAAATAGTTTGTATTGTTGACTTCTAAAGAGTTCTAAAGTGTGACGTCACAAACACTTAAATTTGTGAAATTATGGGATTTGATTAAATGTTCGGAAAAGGCCTGCTTGCACGTAATAAACCAAGGCAACACTAAAAGGGTTTGTATGGAGTCATCAGAGAATAACGGTGCCAATATCACACCCCAAATTGCAATAAGATGCTGATTTTTGGCAAGCAGGCGTTTTTCGTCATGCCCTTTACAAATATCTAATCCAATCCCATAATTCCACAAATTTAGTTTTTGTGATGTCATCGCTTAAGTACTCTATTGAATAGCTACATTGGTTAAATTAAACCTTCTTTGTGCTCTCTTCTAGGTGATTTCATGACGGATATGCAATCAAAGATAAAACAGGAGGAAGAGAGACTAGCCAAGTTAGATCCATGGAAGGTGAGTTTTTGGTTGCCCAAAACACCTTGGAATAATCATCATTATTTGTAAAACAAGAATAACCCTAGCCTTCAGCAGCCTTTGTGTCAACAGAAACCTGAAAAATAATGAAGGGTACAAATAAAATAATGTTGAGCCATGTAGCACTGGTGATACAAACAAGGAATCAGAGAATTAACTCTGTGTGTACATTATAGTGCTGAGGTCAACCCATACTCTTGTACGCCCTCGTGACTCAACCGGTAGAGCAACAGAAGATCTAATCCGGAGGTTTTTGGTGCGAATCCCACCAAGGTCAAAGATTTTTTTTCTTTCCTTCGTGTGGTCCCTCATTTTCTTACCAGGGCTAACACTCAGTACAGGGAAATTTATGGGTTGACCTAAGCATTATAATTTAATAATGGTCCAGTTTTGCTTTGAGAAGTTATACTGTCATGTTGTTCATGTTAAAGTTTATTCTCTTTTTTTTTTTGCAGGCCAAGTTTTTTGAACCTGTCTGGGGCAAAAGGCAAGTTACTGTAAAAGTTCCAATTCTTGTATCCTCAGTGATAACTTGAACTAAGATTGTAGCAGGTGTAAAGAGTAGGAAGGATTAACTGGTAGGCTACAATGTGGCTGATTTAGTTAATTTTCCTAATTGAACAAAAATGGTTAAAGCATATAGCACAAGCTTTTTAAAACAACCCAAGGCTGTTGTTTAACAGAAGCTCAATAGCTTGGGGCATCCAAGGAACAGTTTTACTTTTAGGTGCCTTGATTTGCTGTAGTTCCTATTATTTCACAACTTGGGCTTCTAACGTTTCAGCTTTTGGTCTAATGTGGGCTCCTTCAAATTTTTCTTAGGCCATTACCTTACAGCCCATATAAAATTTTCTTTATAATATTGCGTTATTAAACTGCCAAAATTTGCATGTGTCACCTCTATAATAAATAATAATATTAATTCTCCTAATTTTTCTTCCCAGGAAGCTTTCTGAATCTGACTCATCATCTCAAGACCTTGCGCACGCCTATTTCACTGCACCGCTCTCCCCAGCTCCTGCTCAATCACCCAGGAGTGCCCTGCCCACAAGTCACAAGGATCCAAGTCATGGCAGGTCCCAGTTTAACCCACCAAAATCGCCCAGGATATCTAGCGCCATGATACAACCTCTGACGGTACCAGTAAAGAAGCTGCCATCACACTGTCTTCCGAAACAAAGGGTGTCTGAGTCCAGGAGATCAGAGGCAGCAAAACAGCTTAGAGCAAACGTAAAAGCTGGGCCGTCACGACCACGGTCCATACCCATTTTTCGGATGGTCACGGTTGCGGTTGCTACTGAAGCTCTTAAAGCTGTAAGGACTTGTGCGCCAGACAGTATGCTTACTGCTAGTACGGTATACTCAATAAAAAGGCCAATTAAGACTCCATGTAGTGAGACTGGTTCTGATGGCTCATTACTCAGAGATTCATTAGCAACTCCTATCTCTAGTGCATCTATACTTTCTAATGACCCAGTGGATCTGCAGAAACCTGCAATACTTATAAAACAGAGACCGCCATCGCGGGCTGCTATGCGCAATCAAGCGGCCAGTAGAGAGAACTTGACGCGTCGTGGTCCTGCCACAGTGGGTGTCTCAAAAGGTTTTCCAGTCAACTCTGTCACTAACAAAAACTTCAACAGGTTACTGAAGAGCTGTTCCTGTCGGCTAAAGGCCATGGAAGTATGCAGAAAATGCGGTGCCTTTTGTCATGATGACTGTATCAGTGCAGCACAGCTTTGCAGTGCTTGCGTCAACTAGCTGCCTGTCTTTGATTAAAGGGACTGTGTCACTTAATACCCTTAGTTATTTACAAAATGCTCTTATAACACCAATTATTGGAAGATTCTGGAATTAGTTTCTGTTTTTTTTTTTCTCAGACACAAAGCAGAACTCAAAAAAAGTTATCCAACATTCTGGTTGTAATAATTTACAACCATGGTCCATAGCAACAACACTTATTGTGTCAGTGAACTTGTATAGTATATAGTATAATGAATTTTAGCAAAACTGGACTTCATGTTTTACTTAAAACAACTGACATAGTCCCTTTAATAATAAATCTGTAATCTTTAATCTTAAACAGGGAGTTTTGATACTCTCAAACTAAAGAAAATAGTTCTGTTTCAACTTTATTTGCGTATAATCCTTAGCCTTTACACCGGAGACTTGTTCCTGAAAGCATGATTAAGCTAATCTAAGATCAGTGCCAAAACTACCATAAGTACTTCTGTCTCATTTGTGTTTCTCTCCAACATTTTATAAGTGGCCATTGTTTAAACTTTTAGAAGTGAAGATCACTCTGACGGTAGACATATAAAAGTCGAAGTTTTAACCCAGGATTAACTTTTTTTGGCTTTCAAATGACCAGGATTCGGTGTTTTGAATTCTAGCAGACAGATAAAGCATACATTAAGAGGTTTTTAATTCCAAATCACTCCATAACTAGGAAGCAATGAATTTAATCTTTGTAAAATAAATCTGTGTCATCGTGTTTTAACATTGTTCCCATTCAACAGGCGTCACAACACAAATTAACCTGGGAACAAGTGTTGACTCGATGTTTAAGTTTACTAAAGGAATATTACCGATAGAATTGTCTCAAAATTATCATGTACCAAAGATTTGCTCTTGTTATTTTTCAATTGTTTGACGTCTGCACGGAACCTAAAAAAAGAACAGTTTATGTGAATAATAAAAATATTGTAAATACAACCACGTATGTCCAGAAACGTCAGATTAAAAACCAATCTTAGAAATTTGTTTCTACTCAGTTGCCCAGTTGAGATTGTGTGCCTTTCTCCATTTTTGGGGGGAACACGGCTGTAAACCCACCATGGGTTACATAATAATGCATTCCGTCTCGTAGTAAAATGATTATGCATGAACCCATTGAACGTCGTCGAATGAGGTCAGTTCACTGATTGGACAATTCAAAAATGAGTGGAAAATCTCATTGGCCGTTACTGTATAAAAGCACTTGAAGGGATAGATGAGAGGGCCCAAGACTCCGTATTGAGACTTATATAACGTAATGTCGAAACTTCAACACTTTCAATAAATTTTTAAGTGTAAAAAAGAAAATCTAAAATCCCCACTCAGGATTGAACCTGCGACCTCAGCTTGGCTTAGGCTTACATAGCCTACCGCACCGCTGTACCACCTAGCTTCTCGGGTTGTTTAGTCCTAAACTGCTACCCCTGCTAACCAGTTACTCCGTTATATAAGTCTCAATAAGATGTCCCATTTTTCCTGTCATCTATCCCTTCAAGTGTCCTCAAAAGCTCTTTTAATCCCTTCCCCGGGATGCTTATTTGATTATTTTCAGACTTCAAGAAGAGAGAGACATTTGATCGGACTTACATTGAAAGTTCTACTGGAATCTTGGGATGGACCTCGCGGGAAGAGGCTTTGCTACGCTACTTTCGTGATTTCAACTATCCAATCCGAATTCAACTAGCCAATCAAAATTCGAGAATAGCGTCTTGGAAGCCAACTGAAACCACAAATACATTGTATGAACTTCAGTTGGTTTTTCGAAAGCTATCCTTAATCTGGAATAAAACTGTTGAGAAACAAGTTATTTGGCTGCAATTTCGCCAATATGGAAACCAGAAGCAGACTTAGCCCTCTCCCCCTCCACCTCCCCTCCCCCCCCCCCCCCCCCCCCCGTCTTAGTTTTGATCTCTAAACTACAATCAGGGACGGAATAAAAAGAGAAATAACACCTCCCCTCTCTCCGATTCAATGATGGATTCGCGCGAAAACCAAAAATGCCCCATTTTCCCATCACTAAGCTGGAGGGAGTGGGTCTTAATTTTTTATTTGAATGTTCAAGATTCGATTGTTGGTGTTAAAATGGTAGCCTTCCCAAACAGCATTGTACGGGAAGGGGGGGGGGGGGGGGGGGGGCGATAAATTCATTGTTTTATCTACGTAGTTAGAAAAGGTAAGAAAAATACTTTTTCAGCGCGAAATGTTCCCTTGTCTCAACTAGCTTTGTCCAAATTGCTTGCTCAGTGGTTTAATGATTGAATCGACTGATCGTCATTCTCGTCCTCAGAGCTCCACGGCTTTTTTTTTAAACTATATACATCTCATTTCAACCGCTGACGTAGAAACGTATGCGTTTGCGCTCTCTTTTAACGAAATTTTTAAACTCTCAATATTCCGGTCGATCCATATAAAGTAAAATTTTATTGAGTCTTCTGACATGAGGATAAGATGGTATAAAATATTGAAGTTAAAAAATAACCAGTATATCAATTCAATAAATAGCTATTTCAATAATTTAAAATCGTACGACATAAGATTAAAAATATATACACCTTATTCATAAATGGCGGGCGATATATTATTCTTTTGTAGTTATTTTAATTAGCCTCACTAACCTCGTTAGCATGTGCAAAATTCAAAAGAACTTATACTCTAAAATGAGGCTAGTGAGGCTAATTAAAATAAATACAAAAGAATAATAAATCGGCCGCCATTTATGAATAAGGTGTATACATATAAATTACTGCAATAAGTTAGCAATAGATAAAAGTAAATTATTCGGGTAAAATGATTCGGTATATAAGCGGTGCGAAGAGCAAAAAATCGCAGGGGAACGCTGAGTTGTCGGTGATTGATTAACAACCTGCTAATTTGATCGGATCTGGAGCTAGTGGCATGTTTTTCTTTTACACACACCTACATGAAATATATAGAAGCCAACCTGTATCGTCCCTAGACGAGAGCCTGGCCTTAACCGCGCCTTCTTTTGCCCGCGAATTTATACTACACTACGGCGCTTGAAAACTAGATGTTTAAGCTACGAAGTAGCGACTTTGAAAACACAACTGTCTTTGAATCTAGTTTTGAGACACGGAGAAGCAAAAATCCTTAATCAAACTTCTTCTTTTTCACCTAAGTTTGAGTTTCATCTTCAAAGTGAAGGGAAGAGGAAGATCGTCAAATCCGTATATCCCTGCAACTCCCCTTACTTTTTCCCTGATGGTAGCAAGACAAACTGATTCAAGCTTTAACAATTCCGGATGAAGGGCTCTAATTAAAAATTCCCGGATGTCTTTTGAATTACACCTGTCAATCGGCGTCAAGCCACTGTTATCCGATTGATTAATCCTTGCGCCTAATGACACCATTGCCTTGACGACGTCTTCAAACTGACCAATCACAGCCAAGTGAAGAGGAGTGTAACCGCAGTAATTCTCTTTTGCGTCCAAGTCCACTCCACAGAGAAACAGTGCCGTGGCGCTAGCCTCGTTTCCGTTTTGTGCCGCTACGTGCAAAGGCGTGTATCCCGCGTGATTTCGCGCGTGGACATCCGCGTTGTAACGAAACAGCTGTTCTATGAGCCCACGATTGTTCAGCGTTGCGGCGAAATGAAGTGGAGTGTCACCAAAGAAGACGTTACTACTGTAATTCACGTTGGCTCCGAACTCACACAGTAGTTGAACGATGTCTAGCAAGTGTTCTGATGGCGATGTGAGAGCTAGGAATAAGGGTGTATAATCTAATGAATCGACGCAATTCGCATCGGCCCCGCGTAACAACAAGTTGTGAATGTGAGTTATTGGTGCGTGTGAGCTTATAGCAGCCCTGAGTTGACTGTTAAGTAATGTCTGATCAGTAGAATGCAGCACGTCGTACTTGAATCTTTTAAAAATGCTTTGAGATCCTATAAAAAAAGTAACCGATTAGAAACTATAACCTGAAGTACAAGTTATAAAAATTACAGCTGAGTCACACTGAAAAAGCTTCTGGGGCATCGGGGATAGCACAGTGGGAGCGGGGATTGCGCGCAGTGGAAGCGGAGATTGCGCGCAATGGAAGCGGAGATTGCGCGCAGTGGGAGCGGAGATTGCGCGCAGTGGGAGCGGGGATTGCGCGCAGTGGGAACGGGGATGCCACATTGGTGAGAATGCTCGTTTCCTACCACGGCCCCGGGTTCGATTTCCGAATCTGCCTCATATATGACATATGTTTGTTGAATTTGTTTTTGGTTCTCGTCCTTACTCCGTGAAGTTTTGTCTCTGGGTCTTCCCGCCGGGTACAGTTTTCCTTCCTCCTCAGAAACCTACATTTTCTAAATTCAATTTGCTCTAGAATCTGACGGGCACGTTAAACAAAGTTGAATTACTTTTTTTACCACAATTGCCGCTTAACTCGCAATCTGATTGGTCCATGCGGGTGGTAAAACGGTACTGACGCTAACATCACGCAATGCCTATAAAAGCGCGCGCTTGAAAAAATAAACCAATCAGATTGCGAGGAAGTTATAGACAATGCTCGCGCTTTCTTAGCAGTCACGTTTTGTAACGAAACTTCGATTTTTCCCCGTATTATTTCTTCAAATATTGTGGTAAAAAACAGATTTTGCTGACTCACTCGGCTGCACCTCGTGAGTCCACAACATTTTGACCAAGTGATGACGTAAATCGTGGTAAATAAGAGTCCACACCACGGAAAACCGGTGGAAATTTGTTAAGTTTACTTATTATAACAATGACATACAAATAGTGCGGTCTCCTGAAAGTTCTTTCACAAAACCATAACCAAGGCAATTACTCAATAATCAGTTGGTGACCACTGAATTATGACACTAACAAAAACGCAAAAGAGAAATGTAACTGATGTAAAGCACGGGAAAACATGCGTAACGCAAATCACGATTTGGTTTGAGTAGTCACAACACACTCAGATAATCCAATGAACAAATCAGAACTCGTAGCAAATAAACGAAGCCGCCGCCAAGCGCGGGAAAACGCATGCGAGCAAGTCACAAGTGTTTTTGTTTTCACATCTGATTGGTTGATAAAGTGGCGCGAGACTTTTTAGCCAATCGCAATGCGCAGCAATGCAAAACCAAATCGAGAAATCAAATGAAAACCACTCCAATATACTCATGACTCACTGTTATTATACAGAGTCGTAAGTGATGAAAACAGTTAAATGTATATCAAACATCTTTCCGAGAATGGATTGGTTTATTTTATTATTGTTTGCGTCAATTGTGATTGGCCAGACTTTTGGTTTTGTGACACTCGATTGAAAACCGCACCGAGTCGTCAGTTCCAAAACTATTTTCAGTGTAGTTGCAGCAAATTCAACAACTGAACAAGTTTGCCATAACACTCACTTTTTTCCCTTTTCAGCCGTCTAGTTCCTGGCATCTTCAACTGCGGTGAAACTTGAACTTGTGCGTCAGTTAGTGTGTCTCCCTTACGCTGGCTCCGTGTTTACTTCCTTAAAACTGCAAGGGATGATAGATAGATATAGGCTCCTGTTTAGATCTCATCACAGTGTCACTCATACTTTTAATTCCTGTTCTTCCCTCAGTTGCTTTACAGCAGTAATTTTAATATCTGCAGTTACAAACTGATGACGACAGCATGAAAAAAGTTTGCGCGCGCATACGTCAAATTTTGTTTGCGCAACGAGAGCTGACGATCGTATCAAACGCACGGTCCAGTCTTGTAGTAGGATAATTTTTATTCTGCTTTCATCCCAAAGCGATGGAATGGAAACTGACTCGGATGAAATGGTTTCTTTTTATTAGACGACAAAAAAGGCTTCCAGTCTTGAGCGCCCCGTTTAAAAAATTGTCACGCAGATACTTGTTCCTCGCTTTTAACGGAAGGTACATAGCTGGCAAAAGGGTTTTATGCAAGTTTATCTCGTCTCGTGGTACGCGTGAATTTCCTTGATATGGCAATTACGTATGTCGCATTAACTAGACAAAGCAAATTGTGATGGTTCCGATATTTTGGTTATCGTCGCGGTAACTCAAGTGACTTCCGTACATTGAAACAGATATGACTTGAATCGAACTTGAACATGGTTCAACACCGTTCAATGCAAACAAGCAGTTCAAGCAGCTCATTGTTACTTTCCCTGTAAGCAAGAAAATCACGAATCATTATAAATTGTGTTAGTTGTAACACGTTCGTGACATTTTTCAGAAAAAAGAAAGAAGCCAAAGTACTGGTCCGGTCCAAACATTTTTTGGGGCTACAATATGAATAAACTCTTTTTAACTTTTGCGATAGTTGAACGAGAAAACAACACGCAAGAGCGCGTGGAAACTCCAGGTGCCTGGGAATAAAGTTTTCTAGTGACAGGCAATTTTTCGCGCGTAAAGCGTTTTCACTTCCTCAGAAAAAAGAATTTTGTTCGCTGTATAATTTGTGACCGGATTCATTTTTTAAGCCTCAAGATCGATCAGCATATAATTTATCTCAAGAGAACAAAACGGAAAAAAGTATACGCAGTGACGCCAAACCACGATACATGGATTGTGAGAATTAAGGATATAGTCACCAAAGGGAAAATACCTCGATATATAAACAAACAAATTTTCCCAACAAATTATTGCAACACTGATGTGCGTAATCAAAGACCCGGTTAAGATAATTTTTTTATTACTCTTGGTGTTTTGAGGGCGAACGGGTTCGAACTGCATATGATTACAGTTATTTCATTTGTACACTTTTTTTCGACGAAAAGAAACTGGAATGAACGATGTACATTTCATTATTCTGAGCTGGTAATAGAATGTCGAAACACCTTCAGGGACAAGTGAATATCTATAAATGTTGTTTTGTTTTGTTATTGGGTTAAAAATAAAAAGAAATGAAAATATCTTTGCCAATGACGTATGTGAATATATTTATAAAGTTAGAGGATATCGTTTTCACGCAAGTCGGGGCCGGTTTACGGACTTTTGAAAAGAAATTGAAATCAAAGTCGAGTAGGATAAAAACAGCAGTTATTAAAACAATTTCTGATTTACTGAGGATGATTTTCGAGGAAGTAAATTTTACTTTTAATCGAATGGCTTAGTTGCCAAATCTTTCAACTGCGTGTCCAATATTTTTACAACGCCGAAATCTAACCGGTACTTGTAGTCCTGTTACCAAATCTATTGACTAGATTACAGATAAAGTAAAATAACTCACCTTTTTATCGATGTATCTTATTGAAACCGAAGAATTATTCCCTTGCCATGTGCTGTTTTCAATTTAACTATTGAATCTTTTCACGAGCTTCGCAGCCGCTATTGTATTAAATTTTGCTCAATTTTGCTTTGTTTTGATTCTCTTTGTTTCCGGTGTTTGAACCGCGAGACACTGGGTACCATTCACTTGAAATGGCAATTTGTCAGCGGTGATTACCTAAAGGGCAATTTCCAACATGGCTGCCGCGAGTTTGTCGTTGAACGGCTGTGTTGAAATAGAAAATTTACTGGCATTTTGTGAAATACCGAGGGAAAGAATACGCGTAGAAGAAGCTGGAGAATATGCTTCATCCAAGGTGTGAGTTTTTTGCGGTTTTTAAATTAGAACGCTGTTTAAATTGCAGATAACAATGTAATGGGAAAATTTAACTTTTGAACAACCCTGGTCTGGCATGGGTGTCTCACCCTATTAAAGGTATAATTCTCGATACAATATTAGAACAGAATGGTAATTATAAGTATCTAATAATGATCATTACTTCCAATTCATAGAACCCACATTTAATAAAAGGAAATGTTTGACAGTCTTCAAATTAGCCTAGACATTAGGGGTGGCGAATAGTAAATTCCATACTCAGCATTTTTTTATTTGAGTCCGAGACGGTTTTTACTTTTTAAAATGCAAGACTTTGACTGGGACTCGGAAATGGCTTTATGAAAAAATCGAGACTCTGAGACATGGAAAAATGCTCAAAAACAAGACTTGGAGACCCATAAAATTCTACTAAAATGTTGTGAGGCCGATAATTTTTTAAAGACCATTCACCACCCCTGGTATTTCATGATAAGTCAATGGGCTATTGCATTAAATTAAATGTGGTGCAGCCCTCCGTACCACCCCCCCCCCCCCCCCCCCACAAAAAAAAAAAAAAAAAACCCAGTTGGGGATCAGTGGAAGTTTTCATGGTTGAGGGTGAAAATGGTAGAATTGTTTAGGGGTATAGCTGATTATTGTAAATGGAGTTCTTTAGGGGTGAACAAATATTTTAAGGAATTTTTGAGAGGTAAATGCTTTCTTATGAAATTTGTATATCAAACATCTCTTTGAGAATGGATTGGTTCATTTCATTGTTTGCATAAGTTGTGATTGGCAAGATGTTTGGTTTTATGACACTCGACTGAAAACCATTCTACTAGTCATCATTAATGAAAACAGTTCTATAAATGTCAAACCTCTTTCTGTTACCAAAATTTGATGTCTTAGATCTAATATCAGTGTCACTCTTACTTTTAATTCCTGTTCTTCCCTCAATTGCTTTACAGCAGCAACTTTATTATCTGCAGTTGCAGAGAATGACAACAGCATGAAAACTGTTTATTTTAAGGAATTCTTGAGGGGTAAATGCTTTCTTATGAAATTCTTTAGGGTAAACACATTTTTCATGGGATTGTAGAGGGATCAACACATTTCTAATGGAAGTCTTTAGGGGTCAATATATTTTCCATGGAATTCTTTAGGGTAAGGAGCAAAGGCTAGTCCTTAACTTGGGGGAAGGGGGGATTTAAATGCAATACCCCAATATATATGTTTGTGCTTGAAATTGAATGATAAGACATTTAAGTTTAGAAAAAGAATGAATACATGATTACATAAAAAGAAGAAGAAGTTAACTTATTCTGTTTTGTTAGATCCCTTCCCTGACTCTGAGTTCTGGTCAAACAGTACTGGGATTACGAACAGTAGCTTCATACCTCTCAGCGATATCAAAACAAACACTGTTGGGTAACTCAGCTCTGGAGCGAGCACAAGTTGATCAGTGGTTAGAATTCTTGCAGGTACAGCTGGAGTCAAACTTGAATGATGCAACACGAATGAAAGGAACACTGAAGGTAAGAATATCTACTGTCTTGTTAGAGTTTAAACCTTTCACTTCTAAGATTGACCTAGACTGCTAGGTGTCCCTTTTCAGTCAATCGAGCGGGCGAGCTGATCACGAAAACAAGCTCGGTGAGACTGGAGCGAGCGAACAAGTCGAGAGGAAACTGGGGGAGAGGTGGGAGCAAAAAGGACTGCAGTCCCTTCCTGCGCTTCCCCAGAGCCCCCTCAGTTTGCATTACTTTTCGCTCGAGTGCATTATTAAGTTACACTGTATATAAGCACGCAGTAATTTTTAAGAACATGAGAGAAGTGCAGAGAAGCACGAGCCAAAGGCGAGTGCTTTTCGCACTTCTTGAGTGTTCTAAAAAATTCCCAAGTGCTTATATAACTCAACAATGCACGAGGAACAGGTTTTTTTATTTCTTTTATAAAATAAAAACGGTTATAATGAACCTTACGTCACACTTGTGCTTTATCGAGTTTTATAAAATGCTCAAGGAAATGCGCGCGCTATGATTGGTTAAACCGAGTTCATTATAACTCGATAAAGCACGCGCGTGACGTAAGATTCATTACAACCGTTTTTATTTTATAAAAGAAATAAAAAAACTTGTTCCTCGTGCATTGTTGAGTTATATAAGCACTTGGGAATTTTTAAGAACACTCGAGAAGTGCGAGAAGCACTCGCCTTTGGCTCGTGCTTCTCTGCACTTCTCTCGTGTTCTTAAAAATTCCCGCGTGCTTATAGAACTCAAGAATGCACTCGGCGCGTTTTTTATTTCTTTAATAATGAACTCGGTTTAACCAATCATAGTGCGCGCATTTCCTTGAGCATTTTATAATTTATTATAAAGTAAGTTTGTATGCAAGCTCCTGGTCATAATCATGAAAACGTGCTATTTCAGCTGGGGCAGTGTCCCTTTAATATAAATTATTTTTCCATCATTAGGACTTGAACAAATTCATGTCCAAAACAGTGTATCTTGTGGGTTATGAGCTGACGCTGGCAGATATCATGTTGTTCTATGCTCTCCATCCTGTTATGTTGGAACTGACTGTTCACGAAAAAGAACAACTCATCAACTTATCAAGATGGTTTAATCAGGTATATTTGTGAAATATAAAATTACATACCAGTAGCTGGTGTGGCAGGTACAAAGAGAGGGGGATTGAACATAAAGTGTGAGGATTGAGCATGGAGCATGAGAAATGTCATGGAATGGGAGGAATGAGCAGAAAGTATGAGGACCCCTTCTCCATCTTTATGCTTGCCATGTAGTCAAAAAATACACAAATGAATACATATTTAAATCTCTTTTATTTCATACTTATTGTGATTTTTGCCATGATATTTTCATTTAAAGTTTGTATAGTTTTAAATAGGGTTTAAATGTTGACATTTTGATACTAATTTTAATAATGTTGTTATAAATTTTATTGTAAAGTTTTTCCCTTTCGGCTGTAACTTGTATTGACTAAACAAACTATCTATCTATCTATCTATCTGTCTATCTATCTTTCTATTGAAATTTGGTGTGTAAAACCCCGTTCGGGGTTTGCAGCCAATCAGAATGGCAAAACAACTTTCTCACATGTGAAAAAAGCATTTCGTCCAATCACAAATCTCAGTATGTAAAAAATAAACAAACTTCTGCATGGGCAGTGCTATGTACAATATTTACGCACTCGTTGGTTTGTATCAGAAATCTCACTCGCTCGCAAAGCCTCACTCATTTGATTTCTGACATGAACCAACTTGTGCGTGAACACTCTACGCCCACACTGCCCATGAAGTAATCCATATGTTCTAGGTGTAGCTTAGGGTTCTTTATAACCTGTTCCAGGTTCTTAAATCTGAGTGGAGATGGGAAGCTGAGATAAAAATAATTTTAATGCACCAGGACTTATGAAGGAGGTGGCCCACTAGTTGCTGTAGATTATTTTTATCTCCAGGCATCCCACTTTCTTCACCTGTCTCCACTGTCTGCATGAGAGCCTGGGACAGGCAGCCAGAGAATGAGAGCCCAAAGAATGAATCATGGTTTATTAATACTAGCAGGGATTGCTTTAATGTCAGCTGCTTAGAATGAGGTTGAAATGGTTATATAAAATCCATTTTAATGTCAAAAATACTTGAGAATTAATGCTTACAATAGGTAGGAATGACTTCTCTTGCTCGAGTTGAAGCTCACATTTTTGGACAGTGCCCTAAACTGCCTAAATGTGCATGTATTGAATGGGATATAATTTTATTATAACTGGGTTCCATTAAGAGTTCTTTAGTCATAGGATTTTGTTCTGTCATTTTCCATGATTGGAAAGCACTGGAAATTGAGTGATTATTTTTCAGGTTCTAGAACATCCTGTAAATCTGTAAACTTGTGTGTGGTACTAAGTGACTGAAAATAATAATTATTATGGATCAAATAGTCCAGTTTTTAAGTACCGTATTTTCTCAATTAAACGCCCCCGGCGTTTATTTCAAACTTGGCCTAGTGGACCCGGCGTTTCTTTGAATCAGCAGTTTTTTCTCCCCCACTATTTTTAAAGAAAGGGTTATTATTCGTTTTTCTTGGCAGCCGTGTACCTTGCCCTTAAATCTTAAGTTTATTATACCACAAATAAACGTTTCAGGGGCTTACTTACAACTTCCTCTATTATACCCGGCGTATGTTCGGAGCCCGGCGTTTAATTGAGAAAATACGGTAATTATAATTTTTTATTCTGAACTTTATTTTTTTTCTGATAAAGATAATACAATGTAAGACTACTCCCTTAAATATAATGAGGTTAGCAAATTATTTGTTAACCTTATAATATTGTAGGGAGTAATCTTCAGAATTATAATATCTTTGTTTGTTATTTGATTGTGATGCCATTTTACCTTATAAGGAAAGAGAATGTGCAACATATATATCCGAGCTTATTACACAGTAGATTGCCGTATTATACCTTAATGTCCTAGTTTAAAGATGTAAGCTACTGGTATTATAAATAAAAGAATTTAAGTCGAATAATAAATCCCTTGTTCTATGGTTTAACAGATAATACTTGCAGATATTTTACTCATTGCTCTCATTTTTTCTCGCCCCTGCATGACTAAAAAAAATAATACGCAACTCATAAAATATCTGTGCGTATTTTAAACCATCAAATAAGGTGTATTTATTTTGTGCCATTCTTGTTTGCTTTCACACAGGTCCAATGTTATCCAGGAGTGAGACAATATTTGCCTGAGGTGTCATTTCTACGTAACACTCTCTATGTCTGATGTTGTGAAGTCATCAAATTTGGTATACAGTATCTGGAACATTGATAATAGTGTTTAATAGAAATTTTGGCATTCGCTTATCATTTCGATGCTTGACAAAAATAATTTTAATGCATAAGTGAATGTGACATGGTGTAACACAGACTGAATCCCGCGACAAGAAAAATCTTCGGTAACGACAACTGTTTTATTGTGTGGTTGGTTTTAGGGCTGTAGCTTTGTCAAGCATCTTTAAATGTATCTCTTGGTACATTTCTATGAACTATGAGAAGAAAATTTAAAGTAACTGACAAATTTGCTTTTTTGCTCAAAAGTGTATTTTCTAGTACTATAGTGCAGAATCTGACTTTTACTGATTCAGAACATTTTTGTGTTATTTATGCTTTAGATACCTGCAAACAAAACTGAAAAAGGCAAAACAAAATATGGCACATCAGGATTAAACAAATTACTGTAAACAACACAGAACAAACAATAAATTATAATTGCAATTCTATTTTTATTTTCCTCTGTTTTGTTAATATAATTATACATGTACTATATTACCCTAAAAGTTCCTTTATTTACATAGTGTGAATCCTACAGTGTTTACATCATCCTACTAAAATAATAATTTATTTACAGTGCACCATTCTAAGTTATTAACAATAAGTTTATAACATAATAACATAGTCTTTTAAACATTTCCGAGCTTTAGTTTATAATAATATAAGGAAAATAAAGTCTCTTAACAAGCCACCTGGGCCCATAAATCCAATTCTTTAACCCAATTGTTATCTTCAAATGCAGATGTCCTCAGGGATTCTTGTGTGCTTCTCTGCCACAAATATCGTCTTAACAGAGCCATTTTTGCATGCAGTATGGCATGTTGTGCAGCATAGCCAAAGAGCCAATCATTGCTGTTACATAATTTAAACCGATTCCTGCAGTGAGTGTACTAGGTTGCATACCAGTTTAAAATTTAACAATGTTCTCTTAAAAGGCTATCTTGATGACTTTACATGAGTTGACTGACCATCTTCTTTCAAATGAAAGCTACTGGGCAGTACCTTCCTATGGTGCTGTTTATTATACTGTACAAGGTGGTTCTAACGTTTGAGTCTGTGGATGAAATTCAAAGTATGATCATTTAAATGAAAGCTACTTAGCAGTACAAGGTGGTTCTAACTTTTGAGTCTGTGGATGAAACCCTATAGTGTTGCCATTCAAATGAAAACTACAGATACATTGTGCTTATGACTCCGATAACAACTCCATTTTTTCCCTCTAGAATGTAAGGCTTCTTGTGCTTCAAGTCCAACTCTGATTCAGATTCTATCTCAAGTGTTAACCAGCCCTAAATATTTGGCAAAACAAAATTTAAAACTTTTTTTCAGTTTTGGCCACCACAAGGAGTTATAGGGCTAATTAACATTGAACTCTAGGAAATTTTTTAAAGTGCTTCAGGCACCTAGAGGTTAGTCTAGGAATACACAATAAACTGTTAAAAATAATTTATAATTAACGTAAAACTACTTTTCAAGTAGGCTAAGAACGGAGTTGTATTTTGGATTCACTTTAGCCCAGTTCTTTCTTGCAATGGTACTTCTTGGTTCTTCCTCAAATTCATCAGAGTCCTCTCTAGAACCTTTACTTGCACCAGCTTGCTGAGTCTTCTGCCCAGCGCTTGTCTGTCCAGCACTTGTCTGTTGTGCATTTTCTTGCGTTTGACCATGTGGTTTAACATTTATAGGTACCACTCTTGTCCGCTTCACAGATCTATCACCAGACTCAATTTCTGAGATAAGCCGACAGGTTCCTCCAAGAATAAACATCTGAAAATACAAAAAGTACAAGATCAGGAATTATAGTGATGTTAATAATAAATAATAAATAATTATTAATAATAACTTTTATTTATAATAAACTGATTAAACTGATTGGCTAATCAATTAGTTAGCTGACATAAACTGGTGACCACAAAGACCAGTTAACATGATGCATGGTACAATTTGTTGGCCAGATTCTCTTACCATTGGTAACATGAAATTGAAAGTTGGTTCAATTCATGAAAATCTGTTGCTGTTTTTATCTTGAGAATACACAAAACATTGAACAAGATAATAGTATAGGGGGACAATTATGCAAATTTTCACTTGGTTAATCACTCAGATGTAAACGTTTTTTGATTCAACAACCCAGTGTATTACATCATTCAGTTGTCTACTAGAGACAGTCTTGTCTCACACTGCATATTTATTTCATACTAAGATGTTTTGGTCGTTTTAAATCTATTTTACTCTTCAATTCTTTGATTTCAATGGAAAATCAAAATCGATCTTTGGACTTAACCTTACGTTGTTTCGTATTCACAAAATGGCTGTGTTAAACCTTATTTTCCTTTATGTGAATATTAATAGATTTTGTTTTATCACCCTGCAGTTGTACATGCAACCCTTCACTTTAAATTTACCTGTAAAGCAGCTACAATCACAGAGCAAGTTGCAAGAATAATGTGATTCTTTTTTATCCAGTCCATTAAGTGTGTGTAGCAGTCCTTTGATAAATAAACATAGGCAAAAATTGATTAAAAAAGATTTGGAATTGCGTTATAAATAAAACAAGGATGGGCTATTTATTATTAATTCTCAGCATTATTTTCAAAATGATATTTTTAATACCTTTAATCTTTCCTTTGTTTTGTCATGATCAACAAAACAGGATTTGTCAGAACTTGACTTGTGTTCAAGGTTCAATGGTTTAAGACCACAGCATTCAAACTGTTGAAATTAAAAAATGTATATACGTGGAACATTTTAGAGACTATATCATAGTATTTCCTTATATTTAGCAAAGAGTGAATGATACAGAGGATTACAGTAAAGTGGAGTAGAGTAGAGTAGAATGGATTAGAGTAGAGAACAGTCAAGTTGATTTGAGTAGAGACACAAAGAAGGGCCTTCAATAACAACTACATGGACACAAATTGAGGGGAGGGGGCTTCTAATTAAAAAGTAAAATGAGAAAGGAAGTCATATAAAGGCAAAGTAATACGGGCAGCATTTTTGTGCAACTTATCATGCAACAATGTTGCATTGCAAGTTCAGATTGTTTGTTGTGCGTATTACCACCTACACCCGCAACAAATTTTCATGTTGCACAAAGTAGAAGCGGCATCTACTTCAGGTGCGTAGGTGGTAATATGTGCAACATCAGGGCTGCAACCTGCAACACAAAATTGTTGTGCGCTAACTTGCAGGATTTTGTATTGCTTCATGTATTACTTCCCTTTCATGGCAGAAGTAAAGGAATGATATGTACAACATAAAGTTTAAGTCAAAAGAATAAAGCAGTCAAACTGGTAGAGCAGTTGTAAGACTTCACTGATAATTTCTATCCTATTTTGTGCCAAGTATAATTATATCTGGCTATATTATAGTATATAGTATGCCCTTATGGGAGGTATCTCCTTCAAATTAATCAGACATGGTGTTTATTTGGGACCATGACTTACGTTAGCAGAAGCAAAAAGAGTTCATAGCTGCTGAGAAAGTTGAATGCTTTCACCCCAAGAGTTACTTATAGAGACATGTTATATTATGTAGTTCTAACTTTTGAGTCTGTCGACGTATGGTGTCGACGTATGGTGTAACCATTCAAATGAAACCTCTTCAGCAGTACTTTTGCATGGTACCATTTGTTCTAACTTTTGAGTCTGTTGATGAAATCCTAATGTGTGACCATTCAAATGAAACCTCTTCAGCAGTACTTTTGCATGGTACCATTTGTTCTAACTTTTGAGTCTGTTGACGAAATCTTATGGTGTGACCATTCAAATGAAACCTGTTCAGCAGTACTTTTGCATGCATATGGTACCATTTGTTTTTCAATATTTTACAAAATGAAATTTGGGATTTTTCTTGAATATTTTTAATATTTGGCACTAATGGGTGTTTTTAAAGGGTTAAGGAACCGAGATTACAGGGTTTGAGAAGTGAAAAGTTCAGACCCCTGTCCCGGGCCCTGTCCCCTCTCACGCAAAGAGGTTCGGTTGTTCTTCATTAGCTTGACTGCAGGTAATTAAGTGAATTGAAAAACATGAACAGATTATTCAACTGAGAACTAAAACATGATAAAAGAAAATTAAGGAAACTTGAAACCATATCAAATAAGTTGGTCACCTCTTGTTGAATGATAATTCTGGCTTCATCTGAAGTTTCATTCCAGTTGCTGCCAATGTGGTCCTGTATCTAAGTGAATAAAAAAAAGATTTCTGTTCAAAATCTGTCTTTTGAATAGATCAGATTCTTTACCTTTACTAGGTTAATTTTCCCTTAAATAACCGTTGAAACTAACTAGGATTATCTTGGAAGTGGCTTTTTTAATTTCAAAAGAAAAATTAGGTATAGAGAAAATAATAAAATTCACTGTGTAATTCATAAGGAAAATATATATTAAATAGAAAAGAAATGAAATCTTAACGAATGTCTGTAAATCCTGATACAGTTCAGCTAAACTGTATCATTGATATTGAATACTAACAGGCTTTATTAGTAATATTCTTTGTCAAAAGTTAGGAATATAAATAGTAAGCTTTATAACTTCTGTTCTTTATCAGTAGGTAAAAATAATATTTGCATCATGCAGATCTGTATCACTAGTGTTTACAACATTTGCGGCCGTGTTGTATCATATTTACAATCATAAGCCCAAGGATGAGTGATTGTAGATCAGATTCAACACAGATTGATGCAAATGTTGTAGACAACTTATGAAATGAAAACAAGAGGCTCCAAGCAGCCTTTACTCATGCGCATGCGTAAGAAAATTTTATGATATATTTTAAACATGATAAGAAGATGTCCAACATGGAGAAGAGTTACTCCTTTCATTCAGTCATCGTTCCTGAAAACCACGTTGTTTACTATTGAATGTTGTGGACTTGAAAGCTGTACCACAATGAAGCCAGTGATTTTTCTAAGTCTTATATATACCAATCGTGAACATAGTAATGTATGTAGGGTTGTAGGAGATTCTGTCGTGACACCTCAGTAATGCTCTTTTACCGGAAGTGTGAATAGCCGGAAGTCACTAAACAGGAAGTGTAAATGGCAAAGACGTCAACCGGAGGTGCACAATTTAAAATATGTGTGCATAAATTTGCATGCAAAATCATGATGCAAAAAATAAAAATAATAATAATAAAAACGGAGCCGAAACCTTACCTCATGCCGCTTTGCGCATGAGTAATGAAATGCTAATTAGTTACCACACAGTATACATGCACTAGGGGTTGTAGTAGATTAGCACTTCATAGCTGTTCAGTATTAGGATTATAAGCCTTCATTAAATTTTCATTTCTTTTGTATTTTCCTTATGAATTATTAATAAATTTATAAGGATGTTTACAATGGCTTGCCTGGGGCTCACCATTAGATAGATAGGTAGTAGACAGATAGATAGATAACTTTATTTCAACTTGGGTTGATGAGGCTGATAAGACCTCCAGCAAGATTATGCCAATTTACTGAGAAAAATAATATAGAACAATAACAAAAATGAAATTGAAACATTACAAAAAAATACTAATTCTAATTTACATTATAAAAATTATTTACAATACAGAAGATCTGGGGCTCACCGTTGTGAATACAAATCTTACCGGTAAACGAAATGTTCTCACCTTGTCTTTCTCCAAGTAAAGATAAATTGCTACCCCAAGTTCAATTGTTAATAACACTAACATCAGTGCGAAATACTGTGAAAAATAAAAATTGGATTTAAATAGAAAATACTGTGTAACCACAAAAAGGGGGGTTGGGGGGGGGGGGGGGGGGGGGTAGAAGGAAGAGAACCTCAATTTCTCTTGGTATAAGTTATTTACAAAACAGTTTCAACAGTGTTTGCCATGTACAAGTTTGGACCCTCCCCCGAACCCAACCCCCATCCCCATCAAAGCTTCCTGCCCCCCCTCCCCCCCCCCGTGACCCTCTCTCCAAGGCAACTGCCATTACCGTTATTTGCTTACAACAGGTTTGAATGTAGCCAGATATAATGACTGAAGTGCTGTTATACAAACTTTAATCTTACCACTCTTAGAAGGTTTTGTTTCATCAGAAGGATTCCACATGCTCCCAGAAAACCTGGGAATTAAAAAATTGGTTAACAGAAAATTCATCGAAAGGGACTGGCTATTAGTGGGGGCGGTGTTTGGGAAACTTACTGAAAATCTGCCTCCAAGAACAAGCTCTTTTGTTTTCAAGAATCCCCCAACTCCATACAAACATGGTCATAAT
Organism: Cladopsammia gracilis; assembly: GCA_022457155.1. Classification (NCBI taxonomy): domain Eukaryota; kingdom Metazoa; phylum Cnidaria; class Anthozoa; order Scleractinia; family Dendrophylliidae; genus Cladopsammia; species Cladopsammia gracilis. The sequence continues at coordinate 3,331,877 of JAJGOT010000006.1, forward strand.
TATTCAAATACTTATAATTATAATAATTACTTCAGGGTAAAAATAATTCGGGTTACCCCCCCCCCCCCTCCCCCCCCCCCCCCTTTCTCACCGATGCTATAAAAGGATACTCACTGAGTAAAAATACAACTAGTTGAACAATAACTCACCAATAATAAATACGAATGCAGACAGCACAATGTAACCAATGGTAACATGCTGTGGATAAATGAAAATTAAACAAGATTAATAAGATTATGACAGGAGACAGTGAAAGACGAACCTCAAACTCATGGGTTTCAGTTTAACTAACGCTGAGATCTAGATTAGCCTATGGTGTTATTAAAACTCGATCCCCATTCATTCCCTAATCCCTTATTAATTAATTAACTTTTCTCTCGCCGAATTTTTCTTTTTCTTTTTTTAACTCTTCCCCCTTGACGAATAACTGCCCCTGAGTCTTCGAGGATGATCAATATACGGGAGAAAAGTTAAAGAGAGAGAAAGAGCCCCTTCCCTCTCTTAAACTTCTCCCCGTCGATTTTTTTTAGCCCTTTGCTTCTCCCCCTTTCCCCGACCCTCTGCCCCTGGGTCTCCGGGGATGATCACTTTCATTTCTTGGTTAATTTTAGAATGGAAAAAAAGTTTTAATTTTTGCTAATGCAAATACTTGAGTGAAAACGTTAAAACTTACCAGATTTCCAGCCAGGTGTTTATATTCAGTTTCCTGTGTTGTGACCCATATGCCAAGACCCAGCATTATAGAGCCACCAAGCTGTTGATAGAAAGTGATACAACGTCCTGAACTTCAAGTTTCCAACACAATAAAAGCAATCAAGTAGAATTATAAAATGCTAACCGATCCAAAAATCGGCATGTTGCTTGTTTTTAAACAATTGGTTCATGCTTTAGCGTGCACTATCGAGTTATGGAGCACGCGGGAAGTTTGGAGAGCACGAAAGAAGCGTAAGAGTTGCTCCAGCTTCTCGAGTGCTCTCCAAACTTCCCACGTTCTCTATAACTCGATAGTGCACAGCTAAAAGCATGAACCAATTGTTTTATAACATAGCCGGTGGAATTGTGCATCAAATCCGACGCGAAAAACGGACAACAATATCAGAAGTGATTGTTCGCGGTAAGCGAAATATTAAGCAAAATAGGAATTGGTTTTATTTCAAATTTTCTGTTGAAAGCTCGAGTTTTATTTTACTGCAGTTTAAATACAAAATTCTTTATTTTTAAAAAAGAAATCACGGTCAAGAATGGCACTTTTATTTATCAGCGTGCACTATCGGGATTTTGAGCACGCTTACGTATACTGAATTTGATTGCGCGGCTCTGCTAGCTATGTTATAATATAGTCGTCTTTTTCGTTGATTTGGCAACTTTGTTTTCACGGTGTTTTCCGCATTAAAAAACTGTACTAGTACTCCAAAAAATAACTATAGGGGCATTTTTTATATTGCTATTATCCGTATTTTCTTCAAGATTATAAAGAAACAATAGGGTACTCTTGAGAAACTCAATTCAGGAAACTCAATTCCAAAACGCATCGGAACATTTGGGTTTTTCTTGGTGTTGCGGAAGCCATTGTTGGTTAGCTTTTGTGTTTTGGTGTGGGTATTGTTCAGTGTCTTTTGAATCTTTTGTTTTACGTCATTTGGTGATATCACCATCCGCAACACCAAGATTTTAACTCATGACTGGAAAGTCTGCTTTCTCTTCGGCTTTTCTTTATACAAGTCTGTGACTCGTCCGGTTTTTACCCAGGCGGACAGCTGAATACCTTCGTTCAAAGTTATAGTTTGACATGCCAGATTGATCGTCCAGTTCTTTTGTTAAAGCTGAGCATGACCTTGGTGTATATATGCGCAAAAAGGCTTATGACGTTTAATACAGCATTTATTTGTATAGGGATTGAAGTGATGATCACTGTGTTAAGATTTTAAAACAGTAAATTCTTCCTTTGACAAATTTTCAGGATACAGTTTAAGCCTTGAAGCCGGTCCGAACCACTATCCTTTCGGAACAAAACTCTACGAAAACGTTTTTCAAACCAAATATGACCCATATCGAAATCCACACAACTCGTGTCAGACATGGGCTCAGACATGGGCTCAGACATAGCTACTTTCAGCTACTTTAATGTCTTTAATTGGTCAATCCTGCCGGCAAGATATGATTGTCGATTACTAACAAGACCAGCTCATTACATGCGAAGTTGTAAAAGTAATTGCAAATTTATATTATTTAGCTATCCCAACAGGAAGCCAAAACTTTAACGCGCAAACGGTTAATTATGAAGCTAGCTAGCGCTGTATTTATTTGCAAGACAGAACTAGCTAGAACTTCACGATCATTAATAACCGTGTGTGTGTCTATAATTCAGTTCCTTGTAACACTGTGGCACTCTTGCCGACCCTTTATATATCACAAGAGTCACGTACACGAGCTTCGATTCCGCCAAGATTTCTACGTGTTTCCGACAACTCTTTCCGGTGAACGGACTCCGATACCCGAAGCGAAGGAAATTTGTCGCTTAATAGCCTTTCTTGTAATCTGTTATCTTTGTTTTTGAGGAACATCTGAAAACGACTGAGCCAGTGGTTTTCACTGGCGTCAGCATAAGCATAAGATATCTAAGATTGTCTTATGCTTACCGTGATTATACTTCAATTGCGCTTTGCTTTAGTATGCTTATGTTGTGCCCGTTTTCACGTGGACATATTAAAGCGCTGCTATGCTTTCGCTTTATATATGCTTATGTCGCTCGCTGGTCTGTTTGCTTTAACATATACATGAAAAGTTGGGTATTTCAATACATGAACATCATGCGTGATTATTATACGAAGTCGATATAATAATGCCTGCGGGCTTTGCCGTCAGTTTAGAATACGTTATTTCTTTAAACGACTTTTAATAATCACGCGATTCAGTGCCTCGCAGCGGCGGGCAATACTAATATCGCAAGAATATAAGATATCAGTATCTCTGTTTAGTATTGTTTACAACTTGGTGATTTTGAAACTTCTCGCGAGCAAACGAACTCTACCAAAAAGAAAGTTCTGTTCACTAGTTTTAGGATTCCATCCACGCAGGCTCAAAAGTTAGAACCCATTCAAATCATGTCATGCCGGTAAAGTGATGTACGTCAGACGCAAAATTTGTTCCTCGGGGGAAAAGGTACAAATGTTATCAAAATCCAACTCAGTTAAACACTAGTTTATATTTTCGTAATTAACATTTCTCTGAGTCTCGAACAGATCGATTTTAATGCCGAAGATCATAGAGTGATTCTTGTCTGGCACCCGGTTGAGGCAAACATTAACCACAGTGTGGATTTGTGAAAGAAAAATGCGCGAAAACGGCTGATTTACCCGCGCTTTATGTTGCATCTCTCAGATCCAATTTCTGTTGTCATTATCTAATAACTTACCCAGACCAAACAGTTAAACGTGAAGAGACTCCAGCGAACACACTTCGAACATTTATCCATATGAACCATGATCTTTTGTCGATTTTGAAACAATCCTGACTCGAAACAGACTGCACCGGAGATTTGATAACTGCCTTAAAATTTGAATTTTACATTCCCTGTTGGTTAAGTCGTCCGACGAACAAAATCAGCGATGTCGCATCGAAATCATGGCATCGGTAGAAAATTGGTGCCTAAAAACGGATGCTTTTGGCGTGTTTGATGGACTCGATTGATTTTTATGCTTGAACAGTTGTTTTGTATTTGTAATTCAAACCAATTGTAGTGGCGAGAAAAATGCCAGGGTCATTGGGTCACGCTTTTAGATTGAACTAACAAATCTTAGAGGCTGCAGCAGAGACAATGGATTTTTAATCACCATAATGTACTTTTATCACCATTTGTCGGAAAGCTTTGCAGAAAGGAAAAGTAAACATCCATTGTTATCCGAGTAGATGCAATTAAGTTACCCTGTTTATAAGCTTTCTTCTTTGACGATTTCAATTTGCTCGTGTAATATACTCACTGTATGTATGTAGACCGGCAAACTGGCCAACATAAAATGCCACAGAAATTTAGATCCCCGATGCTATTAAGCGTATCTACTTTAAATCGTGCATGACAGAAAAGAAACGTTACATAACAAGGATAAAAGTTTTACAAAGTTTCGGTGACTCGAATTAATGATTTTACACCCGTCATCGATTTCAGGGTAATAAAACAGAACAAACAAAGCCTTGAGTTTTCTTAATTGCATTTTGCAGAACTTGGCATGTTTTCCTAATCATGCTTACTTATCAGTACGGTATGTAACCCAAGTTCAAACAAAGTCTTGGCCAATATTTACTGGGATAGCTATCTATTATCACGGGAGAGCGTATCGCGTCAAATCTCGCAAAATTTTTCGCGCTCTGGCTCAAACCCTACTCTAATACAAACTTCCGCAAACTTACCAAAATAGCTGACGTACAAGTACATAAAGTGCACTTCAAACAACCACCCATTGCATAGCTCTTCCCAAAATCTCGGAATCGGCGACTTGTTAACGAAATTGCAAAACCGTGAAATTTTGCAGCAGAAGATATTTCTCAAGACCATGTTAATGTTATTAACAGGGCGTGTGTGACGTCACTGCACAGTCTCTGTCTCATTCGTTAATAATTGTAAACTCGGCAATTTTTAAATTCTTTATAGTAGCTAAAAATAGTACAGAAAGAAATGTTTTAATGATAAACAATATTTCATTTGTAATTGATGCAACAGAACTGGAAGGAAAGAAGCTCTATTTCTGGCCACTCTTCCGTCTATTCTCTCCTCCGCAGACACCGAGCATCCCTTAGTCACAAAGCCGAGAAATATTGGCTACGAAGCTGTGAAATGAGGATAAGACGACCGGGAAAATCACGCGAGAGCAGCCCCGTCAGTCGACCGAATGTGACGTCGTCACCCGTCGGAAAACCATCGTGGTCATTTCCAAGCCCCTCGCTTCAATCGCAATGGCTTGACAACTGGTGTGTATGTATATGTCGCCAACTCAAAATTCACCTTCAAGTCTCGTTCATAAGAATTCCTTGCAAACCTTTAACTTTATATTGTTATTGAGTATGAGTATTACTTTCAGCTTTACTCATTTGAGCATACATTGATGGGATTTTCACAGGTTTACGTTTGGAGATGAAATTAGCTACTCTGACGTAAATATGCATAAAGACCACTAAAGATGAAAGAGGCTTCATAGAGGCACCCAAGAGGCTTCAAGGAGACACCCAAGAAGCTTCATGGAGGCGCCCAACTGACATCAAGGCGACACCCACTGAGTTTCAGGAGACACTCAAAAAACGTCATGGAGACACCCAAGAGACTTCAAGGAGACAGGCAAGAAGCTTCAAGGAGACACCCAAGGAGCTTCAGGAGACACTCAAAAAGCGTCATGGAGGCATCCAAGAGGCTTCAAGGAGACACTTAAGACATCATTAGCTCAAAGTATGAGATTTTATTCATGTACAATAAAAATAGTATACAAAGCGTTAGACCTATTAGGAACAGTCGGGTTGGACTGTGTCTCCTTTTATGTCAATCTTTATGTCAATGTTTCTCTTTTGATCATGAACTAAAAAGAAAACCCATGCACACTAGCCTGTCAATTGTTACAGTTTCGTAACTAATGTAC